>CAVNYN010289170.1:0-51707 GCA_963692815.1 Nyctanthes arbor-tristis | reverse complement strand
ACAAATTTCACATAATTGCTAAGTATCACAATTTAACTCTACCTACCAAATTACTCTTAAATCTACTTTATCAAAGAAAAGATAGACAAATATTTTCATCGAACTTCTTCATTACATAAATTAAACTTCATGTTGACATTTTTACCAAACACAAAGAATTATGATTCAAGCATTTCATAACTTCTTCATAGCATAATTTCACTGTCCCATTAATTTAGAGCACTCTTCAATCCAAAAGATATGATAACTTAATAGTTGAATGCGACAACCAGAAACTTATAACCAAGCATATAATATGCACATGTGATGAGAACTTATCATCTCCATCATTACATTAATAAGATGACTCAACAATTAATCTCTGTATATAACATAGTGGCCCATCAATATTTAACTCACACATTTCTGTTTGATTTGGATTTTTCAAAATCAATTATCCCTCAAACTCATTTTCAACTACACATTTATCTATTAAAATAATCTTGCACGTAGATTCGCAACTTTTCCTCACTTTTCAACCTACTTAATGTCACCATGTGTCTATCAGACCATGACCACCAAACATTAATTTTATTTTTATAGATTCCAAATACATTAGAAAAATTAGAAATTTAACTTGCCAAACTTTCTCACAAAATCAATTCTCAAAATCTAAATCAAACACAGTCTTAATCGAACTCTTCGTCAGACATGTTTACCACAGATGCGATTAAGACTCATGTTCAAATCTTTAATAGGATGTTAAGCTTTTTTCTGCTTAGACAACGCACATTTAAAAATCATTTTGGGGTAGGAAACGATATCGTAAAATTGTGAAATCCTCATAAAAGGTAGAAAACGCTTATAATTTAACCATATATAAAATTGAGCTCATGAAAACAACGTTAAGGACACCAACATATTTTTTCTGTCGCCCAAAGTCTGTTTTTCCAGCTATAAATTAGCCATGTTCGCAATACGTGTCACAAAAACTCCTACAAGTCTTCAAATGGTGTCATTCCAATTTTGGATGGTAGACAACTCATAGTAGATCATTCTCCAATTTGAATCATGCCAAAATTCAACATATGCTATCACCTTTTAGAGTTGGAGGGCAAAAGCTAATAAAAACTCTAATCTGACACACAAGCATAATTTATTTCACTTGAGCATTTCTTCAAACATATACATTTTATATCTAAATTCTCGCATATACCTTTCATTAAACATGTTCTTGTATATCCAACTCTTCACATAAGAATTCATTAATGACATTAATTGTTCATCAAATTTCCCATATAGGTATTTCATCAAATACATAGAATGCATAAACGATAACAAATCCTAGTTTCATATCAATAAATTTCTTGGATTTGCTTTAAAGAACAGAACACACACATGAACTAGGCATTCAAATTCCAATCTCATAATCAAACACTTCATTAAGCAAACAACTTCCCTTAATTTTCGCAAACATATTCTTTACATGTGGAACAAAGCTGGTTTTCATCTATTTTTCCCACATAAGCATTATATCAGATACATTGAATGCACACGAGATAATAGACCTAGCTCTTATCTTTCTACACCTCCATCATACTCCATACATTGATAGGAACAAAGGAAATACACAATCCAAATTCACATGTCTTCAAGGTAAGTTGAAGATGCGTCAATTTCATACAAACTAATTGTTTGAATTAACTTCAAAGAACATCATATTTCATATAAAGCAACAGCTTAGTGTCCAATATAATAATGCATAGCCAAGGAAGTTCTACCATGTATCTATGTCTTTGTACATGTGTTCTTGGATGAAGGGCCGAAATTACCTATTTTCCGGCGAGGTATGGCGCGGGCAACAAGGAATTCCGAAGAAGAGTGGGCCGATTGAGGGCTGTAAGTAATCAAGACCAGTGAGATAGAGAGGAATAAGCTAAAATTAAAAGATAAACAGAAGGATTCATGGCTTACTGGGATTCGAAGAGCGCAGATTGAAAGGGAGAAGAGTGCGTCAAAAGGATGAAGAAAACCGAGTCGGAAAGCAAGAGAACGTCGAGTCGGGGAAGAGAGGACACGGGTTTGGGCTCAAACTTTCAAACTTTCGAAGTTGTCCAAATAAGTTAAGAATTTATCTACCCAATTAAGCCCAAATTAAAATTTTTATTATTGCTTTTTATGGGAAAGTTTTATTAAAAAACGTCTCACTTAAGTGGCGTCAATGTATTTCAAATTAAAATTATATATATTTTAAATTATATGACATATATCTATACATACCACATTAATAAGAAGCTTTTTAATAAAATATTCAAGAAGTTATTTAAAAGGGCTCTATCTTTAAGTCCCTTATTAGTTCAAACGTGTAAATTGACCTTGGATTTTTTGTTTCCTAATAAGTTGCGCAATTCCAATAATCTATTTATTTATCACTTACAATCTATTTATTTATATATAAAACCACTTAAGTCTGACTTTTTGATTGACTAATTTTTCCCTCCTAAATGCCCTTTTTTCTTTTTATTTTTCTTTTTCTATTTTTGCCTTCTATTATATATTGATTTTAGGTAATTTAAGTATTGACAATGATTTTGCCTAAATTGGCGCACAATTTGAGTAATCCATTTATTTATATATAAAGCCACTTAAGTCTGACTTTTTGATTGATCAATTTTTCCCGCCTAAATGCCCTTTTTTCTTTTTCTTTTTCTTTTTCTATTTTTGCCTTCTATTATATTGATTTTAGGTAATGTAAGTATTGACAATGATTTTGCCTAAATTGGCGCATAATTTGAGTAATGTTAGCTAATTTTCCTCTCTTTTTGGTTTCAGATTATTATTATTATTAACGTAGTATTAAGTAATTTCTTTTGCTATACTACAACAATGTAATTCCTTTTCTTAATCTATAATCAACAATTATGGTGTCAAAATGAGTAATTTCTGTTTTTTCTTGACTTTCCTATACAAGATAGATGAGTATTTCTGTTTTTCTGATTTTTTATATAATAATATCTCTTTACCTGGATTGTGCTTTTGTGTTAGCCATAATCTTGAAACCATCTAGCGGTAACTATTTGCAGCAACTATGGTGGACGATAGAGGTGCGCGCCGGTTATTGGTGATTACAACTGCTTTCATGTAAGCCTGGTGATTATTATACGCAATAGAACATGTATTGTTGATCACAATTGATTCACCTAACGTATAGGATAAGCTATGGTGATTACAGTTAATGGGTTAAAGGCAATGGCACTTAGTTTAACGCTTCCCAGCCAATAGAAGTATCGGCAATTACAAGTACCTTAAATTGATATTATAATCGGAGCATATTGAATTGTCTTCATAGGTGAGTGAATAATTTTCCTATTAGTTTTCATTGGTTTGGAAAAAAAGGGGAAAAAACAGTACTTCTTTATTGTAGTTTGCTTTGTTGTCTAAATTAATTTTGTGATGGAATCAGCCAATGGTGCTTTTAAGATTATTATTATTATTATTATTATTATTATTATTATTATTATTATTATTGGCATACTCGGTTCACGTTTTAAAGATCTTAGAAAAGAAAAGATAAAGTAGTGTCTCCTCCAGTCAAGAATTGGGCCTCAATGGCAATTAACCTCGTCAACAGCAATCGCAATAAAGTATCAAGACTTGAGAAATCTCACAATTAAATAGATTGAGAATGTAATTGCAGACGTGATTCATTGGTTGGGCATGTAATGTAAATGGTTACAATACCATAGATGTTCATAGATTTAACCGATGTTCTATACTTTCAAATCAATAAATCCAACAAAAATAAAAACAGTTGCTTGAAACAATATGGTGGCGGGGTCCAAATATGACGCTATTTAATTCTTTACAATTTGCAAATCTAGATACACTTATTATATTATAGTTTTTCTTATAAGTCACCGTGTTTGCTTTTCTTTTTTCTTTTTACCCCCACAATATTTGCTTAATTTGATAGGAATAGGAATAATTTATAAGTCACAGAATTTTTTATGGGATTATAATTGTTTTACGGTAGTTTAATTGAAGCCCATAATTATGAGATGGATTTAATCAATATTTTCTGAACATTCACTGAATAAGAATTAGAATATAATAATGGGACTAAGAATAGATTTACTTGGGATAGTTGTGTCCCACTATGCTACCTGTTTAATATCACAGAATACTAGAGTTCCGCCAGATGAAACAACAATTTATGTGGAGATATGAAACTATTTTTTATATATTTATACAATTGACTTATATATATATATATTACTAATTCATTGTACAACTTATTATTACGTATATTTTTTAATGTTGTTTTTCCCGTGCAAGCAGGGTGGTGTACTAGTATAATCTAACTCGAAAGTAGTGAAATTTGTTAAACAATACACAAATATGCACATATAAACACGCTTGCACGTAAATAAACTTCATATACTGGGCACATTTACCGCTACATCGTCCAAATCCTACCACAGCAAAATAAGTCAAAAATTATTGGCAATAACATGTATAGTTAAAATAATTAATTACTATGTATAAAAAAATTAATTATAACAATTTAGATTTTTTTTTCCTTTTTCTTTTTTTTTTTTTGTACAAAGGTGGACCGGGGACGCCTTTAACCACGTGAGCTAACAACCCTTTGATCCCTATAACACTTTAGAATTAGTAAATCACATTGTTACAAAAAGAATCACGATAGTATAGTTTCTTGCCCCTCAGAAAGAAATTTTGTCCATGAAATTAATAATTGAATAGTTGTTAAATCAGTTAAGGCGAAATTATTATAATGTGGTAGAAAAATAAAAATCAAACAAGCACTAGAACTTACCAAAAAGTGATATTTATAATTTTTGACGGTGAAACTTGCCAAAAAAAATGTACTTTAAATTAGAGATAAGCTACTTTACCGTGTACATTTATTTCAGTGACTTAATGTGTGTAAATGTATCTTTTTGTCATTAAAATTTCAAAATAAAGTTGGACATTTGTACACATCAAGTCATTCAACATGTAAGGCAAGTAAGCATTTTCCTTTTAAATTAGGCTAAAAATATAATCGAATTAATTTTAAAATTTAGCTAAATGTGTGCAAACTGACGTGACTGATAAGAGCATCTCCAGTGCCACTGTAAGAGCAAGATCAAAGTAGGGGTTAGGGTCCCCCCAAAAAAACTCAAATAATGTGTAACAATTGAGGTGTAAAATCCTAAATTTGGGGTCAAAATGGGAAAATATTTAGCCCCTGATTTACCTATTAATACTTTCTTTTCTTGTCCTATATAAATGAATGTTCATACTAATCAAATTACAATATATGTGAAATTTTAATATGTTGCCCCCAGTTTTTTCCTTACACATTATTTGAAAATAGATTTTTCCCCTTAACTTGTTCCTTTATATTAATATTGCTCTAATGTCTGCTAAAAGTCTTCGCTATGCTAACATTGGCAAAGCCACTGTATTCTGATCACAACCTGTACTACAGGCTGAATCAGTAAAAGAAGGCCATAATCTCCTTCTTCCAAATGCCACCCCTCTCACCGAGCTTTTCTAATGAGTTAGATCTCACTCCTTACACAGAGCCAGCCAGACTGTCAATAAAAATCAGCCAAGTCACATGGGCACGTGACTTGCTTGATTTTTATTAACAGTCTGACTCTTTACAAAAAGTCAGATCTGACTCATTAAAAATATATCTCAACCACCTGTAACTACCATTCAATACGCAGAAAAAGCCATTGATGGCCCATTTCTTTTTCTTCTCATTCACCCACTCTGTCCATATTGGTTCAACCATTAAACACATCTACATCAATTTCTTTTCTTTTTCATTCACACTAGATCGGCATCCATTCCTTTTTATATCATCAATCGTTTGAAAAAAAAATGACAAAAATCAATAAATTTGGCAATTGGCAGGTATTTATTTGTGAAGATTGATCTAGAAAGATGATGAAAATCAAGAATTCATTAGCTTCAGATGGAGTATTTCTGAAACCAAATTTGAAGGGGAAAAACCAGAACGGAGAAGATGAAAAGCAAAGAGTTGCCGACTGATCTTAGTCACCGTTGGTCGGTCATCCTTATGTGTCTCTTCTAAAATTTTTTTACCCAAAATCGATTTCTAAGTAAATTTTCAAAGTTGAGACCGTTGAAAAGGAATGTCGGAATTATGGTTTTTGTACGTTGATGGTCTTCCTTAATTTGTCAAAGATGGATTTCGGGGATTAGTTTTATTTCATCTATATATTTTAACTAGATTTTTCACCCGTGTAATGCATAAGTAGAGATTTAGTAAAAAAGTCATACGTCAAAAGTAGTTTAATAAAAATTTAGATACTTGATATTATAAAAAAATATAAAAACTATGACATATACAAATGTAATTTGTATTGTAAAAAGAAGTCTTGAATCAAATAGTATCAGAGTTTTTCTTACAATAAAAAAATTTGTCACCTGTATCTAATCCAGATAGAATTTTTGCTTAAATGATGCGATCTCTATGTCTTGAGATTATAATTCTCGTGTCACTACATAATGTAGTCGAATGATAAAAATTCTGTAATAATATATCAGGAATACTGATCTTTAACTTCGACTTATGGCCGAAAATTTTAGAGTATCGTATCACATTCGAGAATTTGGATTTGTAAAGATTTTCAATAGAAGTTGTTGTTAGAATAAGATGAAATGATAGCATGACTATCTCTGCGATACATGGCAATCGATTAAATTTTATTTAAAATTATATTTCAAGATAGACTTTAAATGCTTTGTGAACCCTAAAATTATTTTTCTATTTTTACTCTTCAGGAAAATTTGCCATTTAGAGTAATCATTTTCTTATTATTTGAGACTATAATCTAATGATAATAATGTAATAATATAGCCTTAAGAAAGTGATTTTCTTATAATTACATATAATTTTGGTGATATAATTGTTGACAATTAAAGTGAAGATACATAATTCCTATTAAATTAAAGTTCTTGATCTAATTATTGACAGCTAAATATCATTTAACCATTTGCAAGTAAGGTGAAAATTCAATGATATTTGATACAATTAATATTGTCATAATATATATTCCTTTTTTCCTTATGACAACGGAAACAAAAAAGTATCTCGGATAATTGATAAAATAAAAGAGATTCATATAATTCACCTTGACAATAAATTTTGATAGCAGAAATCGGGTTGTGAAGACAACCAGCAAGAATATTAAAAGGTAATGTAGTTAATTGGGTTGAGCTTATACAGAAAAACTCAAAAAAATTCACATGGCACAACCTATTTTATTCATGTATGTATTTATGCATGATTGTACTGTAATATTGTAAAAATAAATAATATCATATTTTATATTGTTCTCATGCCTACCTTAGATGAAAAGTTGAAAATGAAAATAAAGTATAAATATCACTAAATACAATAAACAAAATCTCTTAAAAGACGGGATACCAAGATACTTAAAAATATCATACAACACCAATGTCATTGCCAACGGCGAAATCGAAAGAAGTCTCACTCATGCGTTGCATAGATATATGTCATCAGATTTGCATAAAAAAATCAGTAAATATACAATTTTGATTTAGTGCTTGATGCGTTAAATTAATATTTTATTAATAACATATTAATAGTTACCATTTTTTGTATTCGATTAATGTTTTACTATATTTTACTTTTAAAATATTTAACTTATTTAATATTATTAGTTAATAATCTAATAATATGTATTGGGCATGTACTTTACATATACGTATTCGCTCGATACTCGTTCAGATGAAAATTTTCATGCCCATATACCCCTTTTAACTGGATAATACCTCGTTTCCCCACATCCTTTTTAACTAGGTGATGCTTCGTTTTAGTTTGTTCAAGTACTCATAATATCACATTGTTATTTTAGTATAGCAAATAATAAAATATAATCCTTAAAAAAATAAGAGTTATATTGTATATTTGTATCAAAATTAAAGCGTAAGTTTGTTTTTTGAACAGCATGTTACAAATAAAGTACAATATACCAGTTGCATTGTCTAGAATTACGAATTGATATGCGAATCACATATTACCACAGGATATTTGTAGTAAAATGTTTGAGTATTGAGCATAAATTTAGTTGCATAATTGAGTCCATAATTTTAGTTCCCCTCCAAATACGTCATTCAAGTTTACAGGTCCAACCTATATAAAGCTATAATAATTAACAATCAAATGATCAAATCACAATCAACTATAGTAACTATGAATCTAGCATCCCATCCATGTGTTGCATAAGAAGACTAATTCTAAAAAAATTCAATAATAATGAATAATAAAATATTGAACAAATACCTGCCATTAGATTTGCACAACAAAAGTAGCAAATATACAATTTTGAGTTAGTATTTGACACGTTAAATTAATATTTTATTAATAATATATTAATAGTTACTCGTTTATGTACTCGACTAATATTTACTATATTTTACGTTTATATCATCTAACTTATTTAATATTATTAGTTAACAGTCTAGTAATACGTATGAGTATGTACATACTTGTATTCATTCGATACATGTTCACATAGATCTTTTTATATTCATAAGAAAGTATCTTCCCTACTTACATTTTAACTGAATAATATCTCTTTTCCTCACATACATTTTTAATCGGGTGATACTTTATTTTATTTTATACAAATACCTATATATAATATTATGTTGCTATTTTAGTCTAGTAAATAACAAATATAATCTTTAAAAAGTAGCACATATATATAAGTAAATTAGTCTGTGGTATCTATATACCACAATTTTTCCACTAAAAAGTCTGTTAATAAGATCTTTTTCAACATTTTATATCCTATAGCGGTAACTCATGTGGTATTCTTATTTTTTTTCAATTTTTATTCTCTTTTATCTTATCCATTCAATTTTTTGAAATAAAATTCACTATTTAATTTAATAACTAACACATATTTATCGTCATTTAATTGTTTAAATTATAGATAAATTTGATTATGCAATGATGGATAAGTGTCGATATTGTTAAAATATTTCTAGTTTGTAATTTTTTTAACAAAAAATTTGAGTTTATAATTCATAAAACAATGAAAATTAATTAATATGAATGAGAAACATAGTTGATAACCCTTATCAAATAATAATAAAACAATAGAAATAAATATGAATAAAGAACTTATTTGATAACACATATTCATCGGATAATAAATTTCATTTAAGAACTTTTATTTTTTTATAAATTGTCTTAATTCAATTGAATATTTAATTAATTAAACAAATATATCGTTAGTTTAGATTAATTAAAAATTGTAATTGCAATTTTTTTTAATATTTTCTGCTATAAATATTAATAATTACGACTGTTTTTTTAAAGGGATAAACGTTTTACACACTACAATTTATTCATTTTGTAACTACAGGCAAAAAACAAAGCGTAATTTTTGTAAGAATATTTGAATGTCGAGAAGATAAACTTGAAGATAGCAATACAAAATAATGTTCTTCTTCTCAATTGGGCTAATCAATATTAGAGGAAGTTAATTAATATTTAAATAAAAGAGAAAGAAAAATATTCACATTCATGTTTATTCAGAAATCCAATCGAATAGGGGAATGCCTTTTGTCAATTCTACTTTTCGTATGAAATTATAAATATTAATTAAATTAATTTTTTATTAATATTTAATAAAGAATTAATATGTTTAATTAATTAAACATGAATACCGTTTGTTTAGATTAATTAAAAATGGTAATTTTTTCTTAATATTTCACGCTATAAATGTTAATAATTACGGCTGTTTTTATTTAATAGGATAAACATTTTATACACTATAATTTATTCATTTCGTAACTATAGGGTGAATCTCGAGAAGATAAACTTGAAGAGAGCAATACAAAATAATGTTCTTCGTCTCAATTGTGCTAATCAATATTAGAGAAAGTTATTTAATGTTCAAATAAAAGAGAAAGAAAATATTCAAATTCATGTTTATTCAGGAATCCAATTGGATCGGGAATACCTTTTGTCAATTCTACTTTTCGTATGAAATTTTAACATTAATTAAATTAATTTTTTATTTCTTTCATAAATCCAATTTCGTATGTTTATAAATTTAGAAACATTGCAGATAAACAATTATTAAAAATTTAATTTTTTTGAGTGAAAACACGCGAGAATAGTAATATCTAAATGCAAATTATTAACAAACAAAAGAGTTGGCATAATGGTTTAAAAGCATATTATTCTTATCATGTATGTCACAAGTTCAATCCTTCACTATTACATTTGTAATATTTTTTTATTAAAATTGACAGCTGGTATGGTATGACGTTATAAGCAATTGTGCCAGATAGAGCTTTAGGCGAGAAATATTTTGTAAATACACAAGATGAAATTGTAATTGCGCTAGACAAACTGTCATTTAATATATATAGATGGGAAACTATTTTGCGTACAATTTTACCACAGTTTTCCCTTTTAAAATACTTTTTTTGGAGATAACATAGACATTTTACCTCCTTTGGTCATCCATGCGATTTATCTGATTATTTTCCTTTTTTTAAAGAGAAAATTCAATAATACTTATCTATATTTTTTCCTCTTTTCTTATTCGATTGTCTTTACCATATTTTCTCTCTTTTCTTTATCTGGTGACTTCTTACTTTGGGAATTTGGGTTTTGTACCCTTTAATTTTGTTTCAATCTTTCTTATTCTTTCTCTTATCTTCTTTTGAAATATAATATTTATTTTTCTCTCCGATTTTCTCCCTTATCTCTACAGACTAATTTCCTTATCTATATACAGTAATACTATTTAGCACCACCGGTACTTAACATCATATCAAGGTGATACTAAATAATAAATTGAATTAAGTGGATCATTTATTTATTCATTTAATTCCACTTATCATTTAATGACACATTAGATGCCACCTAGACCGATGTCAAGTACCACTGGTGCTACATAGTATTATTCATATATATATTCAATATTTTATCAATTAATAAGTTCTTTTATTTTCAATTTGAAAATTTTTAATTTATATATATGTATATTATCTAAGAAGTATTTTCAAATTTGGCATAAATTATTTTCTTCTTAACTAATGTGTTAATTTTTAATTAGTTTTTGTAGGCTTTTAAATTGAGTCATTATCTGATTACTTATTCTGTATATAATAATAAATATGGTTTAACTAATGTTTCATAATTTACAAAATTACAGTATAGCCACAGAGAAAAATCAAATATTTGATTTCTCGAGGTCTAGGAATGACAATGGGCTGGGTCAGAATCGGGTATGCTATACATGTTATCTTATTCATAAAATTTTTTTGTCTTATCCTCCTATCCATCCCCACTTAAATGGGGCACGGGTCCGTGCGGGTAATTATTAGCTTTTTTTTTTTTTTTGCAAATCCTTGTTTTCATTTTTTTAATTTAATGAATAGTATTATAAACACATGGGTGTCCCTAAGATGAAATTATGATTGCGATTGAAATTACTATGTTTTCTTGATAAGTTTCATTATCTTTTTTCTTTTCAAACCATTAGAATTTTTTGTAAATATTTCTGTTTTTTTTTTTTTTTGCAAGAAATGATTAAACGGACCGGGTACAGGTAAAAATTATGATAACCTTCCCCGACTCATTCTCAAGTCCGACTGATTTTCTTTATTTCATTACCGACCTAATTACATGTTTAATTTGGTATTCTATGTCTTAATAAGGTCGAGTACCCCGTAGGTATCGAGTTTGATAGGTTTTTTTATCATCCCACTGAGTTCACTTAATAGCATTCTATATCAAATAAAATATAATAACTATTAATTAACAATAAGATAATCGATGTGACTAAGCATATATTACTTAACATTTCGTACTTAACATATGATTTGATTCTCTATCTTCTCGTACAACGCACGGTTGTGAATCTAGTTTTATTTAAGGGAAATAAATTCCACATTGGCAAGACTTTTTGAAGTATAGACATAATGCATTGGAGACTAATTTATAGAGTTATAAGCTATTTGAAGAAAAGTGAATACAAAAAATTAAACAAAACTAACACATACCTAGATGTTATTTTTCAGCACATCACATTACTTTTAAAATCAATGACAATCACATAAGCGACATATTTATTTTGTCTAACTCTTTGTCCTTTCTTTTGTCGAAATAGAATTATTTTAATTTATAATATCACTTTGTATCTACTTGACATTCATCTTAAGTTGATACGCACCCCTATTATTGAATACCAGATGGCAAAATTTTGGTAATGTTAATTGTGTAGCATTGGATATACTTATGGGAGATCGTAACGCCACGTCAACCATTAACAAAATTTTACTTTTTAAAATTTTCCGATCGCTTACGAGCTTTTAATAGGAGAAAAAAAGGTGATTTTGTGGATCATTTTCATTTTGATTCCATGTACCACAAGGGGGAAAAGTGAGTGACAAGAAACTACCTTTGGAGTTTAACAGATTACTAATCAATGTTTTCCTGCAGAACAGCTCTTTACAGAAATGCGCAACTGAGTAAGGGCCCTAGAATTGAGAATCAAATGCAAATAGCAGAGCTACAATATAACTTCATAATCATGTATGAATTCATCGGTAATGTTCAAGTACTTTTTAGAGGTGCTGTTATAGCACTTCTTACCTCATGTAACATACATTGATACACGCCACATGGATTTAAAATATACGTGGCGTGCATCCATACATGTCACATAAGGTAGGAGGTGCTGTAACAGCACCTCCGAGAGGTGCTTGAAGATTTTCAATGAATTCATACTAAATTTTGTACACTTTATGATCTCTTCTTTTTGATGTTATCGCTATCTATATATACTAAAAAGTGGGATACTCTATTTTTAGAATTGGGCAGTAGATTTTGACTTTCCTATTTTGGAAATTTGTTTTTTATATTATGCTCCTTTCGTCTCGTGAAAATAGTCTTAGTTTCTTTTTTTATTTGTCTCAAATTATAGTCTACTTTTATTAATTAGTTTTTAAACTTTCTTATATGCCCCTGTTTGTAATGTGCATTGATATCAACAAATAAAAACTAATAAAATTAAATAACAATTAAATGAAGTAACATATTAGGAAAAAAATTCATAAATTCCACTTTTTCAAGAATATTATTTAGACTTTCTTAGTCAATGTAAAAATTAATATGAGACAATTTTCACGAGACGGAGGGAGCATTTTTTTTCTTTCTTCTAAAATCGTGTTAAATGCTATATATGGTATTAGAACATGTCTTAGCTGCAAAACCAACCACCCCACTTCACCAATGTAAATCTCCGAGGCAACTCGTGCTTTGGAATGTAATTGCAATGGCAGTTACCACTGGCAAATGGAATCTAATTAAGATCGGCTGCCTTTTGTGTTTTTGTGTGTGTGTGTGTGTGTTTTTTAAAGTTTTTTATACATTTCTTTCAATCATTTTGTTAAAAATTATTATTATTATTATTATTATTATTATTATTATTCATGTTCAATAAAATTTATGGTCATTTCTTTTCGAATTTAGATTTTTTTGAAAATAATGTTTTCAATCTTTGTATTTTATTTCTTGAAAATTAAATAAAAATATCCTTTATTAATTAGTTATCGACCTAATTTGTCTTTAATGTATAGTCAGTTTGTTTTAAAAGTATCATTGAATGATTCATATACATAAAAATTTGACATTTCTATGTGTATCGTAATTATATAATGTCATTCTCAGAATACGATGTGTCAAATATTAAGTTACATTTGTTAATTAATTTATTGCGTTAATGCTTATAATATTTTTTTTAGTTTTTCGATGACATGCCTTTCTCTTAGTTTTTATTATTTATGTTTCGGAAAATTTTATTGCTATTTCTTTTTCATATTTACAAATGTTTTATTGAGAACTAATGGAAAAATGTTTATGTTTCCGATCTTTGTATTTTGTAATTATTTATGCTCAAAAAAACTATAATGATTTATTTTGCTAATTCAGAAAACTTTTAATTTTAATTGGAAACTAATAACATTACGTTTTCTATTATTTTTCAGTGTAAAAAAATGTGTCTTTATTTCATCATTTATTATTTTAACATGGCTACTTTGCAGCCTCTATTATTATTATTATTATTATTATTATTATTATTATTAGTATTATATAGTTGTTGTCGTCGTCGTCATCGTTAAAGTTTTTCCTTGTCGCGCATAAAAGGTTGCTTTGCGTCCTTTTTTTTTGGTTAAGTGTTTCAAAAATTTATAATAATTATTTATGTCCTAAAAAGTTATAATTATTTATTTCCCTAATTTTGAAAATTTTCCATTGAAAACTAATTACATCCTATTTAGATTTTCATTTTCGTATTTTATTTATAGACTTAAAATGGCTATTATCAAATATAATAGGCATATCTAGGAGGTGTCAACTCTCATCCCATGTAACATGTATTCAAATTCACGTGACGTGCATCCATGTACTCACAGACGAAATGTGTATTAACGGCACTTCCTGATGTGCTTGAAAATTTCGTTATGGCTATTAGTCCATAATCCGTAGCGCTAATCTTCATTACGAATTTTGTGTGAAAATGACTTTAAAAAATTGATTCCTACTAAATAATAATTCTGATTTTGATTCCAATAGAAACATTGTGTTGATTATCTTGCAAACCTTTTCTTATTACCATTTTCCGAATTGTGATGTAAAAAAAAAAAAAAAAGAAAAGGGTAAATGTGAATTCGTAAACATTAAAAAATAACTTCATTAAGCAATATGAAGGGTTTGCTTTAGTGCTTTATAGACTTATATTTCCTTTTTTTTTATTTTTTAAAAATATAATTGTTTATGTCTCGAAAAAACTATAAATATTTATTTCGCTATTTTAGAAACTACTTCTAATGAAAATATGTTTTTCTTTCAATAAAAAACATGTCTTTGTTTCTTCATTCATTCATCTATCTATTTATCTATATATAACGCGTGCAGCATAACAAAAATTTGACCAATTATATCATAATATGTTTCTTTTTTGTACGCTACATTTAGTAGAGTTTTTTATTAAGTCAGATCAAACTCTGTGTATGAAACCGATCTGGTTCAATAGCAACCAATTTACATAGTATGGTTCTTATTTGTAATGATTTGAGTGCATGATATATTCTTAGTTGTAAAATATCTTTTGTATGCTACGTACATTTATTATGTAGTTTATTGTAATAATAATTTTAATGATATTCATTAAAAAAAATCTCCTACCACATGAGTTGTCCAGTGATCTCCTGCTAGGCTTCGATATTCATAGTTAAAAAATAGATTTTGTATATTACAATTTTTGTGCACTGCCCAAGTGATTTACAAAATATATGATGATTTCTGTACAATGGTTTGACTCTGAATGATATTGGTAGCTGTAAAACATATTTAGCATATTATCATTTTTTGTGACATGCCACCAAAGACTAGACTTCTTATGGGTTAGATAAATACTGTACGGGGAAAATGTTGTTGGATTTATAGTTAATGTATGAGCTTCTTATTATTATTCTTTTATGCAAATGGGAATTTAGGGAGTGGTATTAACAAATTTACTATAGACTCGAACAAAGAATTTTATCATGATCGGGTGCTCTTTACCATAAGTGAGAGTTTTCCAATTACAATTAAAGGCTCAATTTTACATTTTCCCACCCACAAAATTGATGTGTCAAAATTGATTGGGCCGGTTTACACAACTACATCATTCTTCCTAATTTAAATAATTTATTTATAAATCAAATGGTAGTATTCAAATTTGAATGGAGTGATACAATTAAAAGGACAAAATTTAATAAGG
The DNA here is from genome assembly GCA_963692815.1 of Nyctanthes arbor-tristis. Lineage (NCBI taxonomy): Eukaryota > Viridiplantae > Streptophyta > Magnoliopsida > Lamiales > Oleaceae > Nyctanthes > Nyctanthes arbor-tristis. The sequence continues at coordinate 35,871 of CAVNYN010289170.1, read as the reverse complement.
GGTTAAGGTTATAGAGTAAATTTTATAAATTGAAACAAAGACAATTAGAAAAATAATAAATTCATTTATTGAATACTAATATTTTTTTGAAATTATTGGCTAATATATGAAATGATTTCTTACTGTATTTCATAAGTTTATTGAAGTTTTATAATAATTTTAGCATTGCATATTTTTTATCAAACCTCCCGTGCAAATAAAAAATAAATAAAAACAAGGAATATTTTGACTATATTTTATTATTATTATTATTATTATTTTGGTGTGAAATAATTATTTCATTACATATCACGAATTGTCACCGTACTGAGCCATATAGATATACAATCAACCCAACAAAAAGAAAAAGACTGACAAAGTACAAAATAGGCAATAGTATGGGCGACTTTATTCACCTCATGGGGAATGTACTCGTAAGGTCAACAGTTATAATCACTAAGCAAAGCACAGATCCTGCCGAGTAGCAACGCATTACTATGAAATTCAAAGTTTGAGCGCAAGCTAGAAACAAGTTGTAGGCAATTTGATTAAGTTGAATCCAAATTAAACTCACGTGTCTTTGCCAAATTAAGCCCTTCTGAAAGAGTGATAGCTTCCGCTTAAGCAATCGGACGGGCTCCAGAAAGTTCCTTTGCTACAACAGCCCAAATAATCCTATGCTCGTCTCGAATTTGAAGAAATTAGGTCTCACACTATTTTTTCAGGTCATGTTTGGTATTTGCGTGCATGTTTATTTTTTTTTGCCTTTTTACACTGTTTATTATTAGATTTATACTTCAAGTACTTAGGGGTTAATATATATATATATATTTTGTAACCTAAAATATTTATTATTAGATTTATTAATTATTTTATAATATTCTTAATGCAATATTTCATTTATATTTTAGGTAATCTGGATGTAATTTAATATAGATTTCCATCTCATTGTCATAGATTTTTATGTTTAAAAAAAATTTACTCATTATCCTTTGTGGGGGGGGGGATTGTCCTTTCGTTGTAAATGATTAAGTAATTAGTCAATGACTATTGTACACTTGAAACTCTAGACTTGTATCTATAAATATGTGGTTCTGTTTCTCATAATATTGTACAATTCATGGTTTTCTCTCTAATTTCTCTCTATTTTTTATTCTTTTATTTCTAGTTTATAACATTGAATAATGCTAAGTAGCACTAGTGGTGCTTGGCACCAGTCTTGGTGGCATCTTATTTGTCATTAAATGATAAGTGGAATTAAATGAATAAATAAATCATCCACTTTATTCAACTTATCATTTAGTGCTACCTTGATATGGTGCCAAACACCAGTAGTACTAAATAGCATTGTTCTATAACATTTTATCAACACGATCTACTTTTAATTTTATTTCTTTACGTCGGTAAAATTTTCATCCCATTGGAAATTAATTGTTTTCAATTGCCTACTTTTCATGGATCATTTAAAATTGTGTCTTGTTTTCTCATACATGTTATGTCGAAAAGCTATGCAAATCAAAATTTTAGTCTTTGTGCACATACCCATGCCACATACACGTTTATCAATACATGTGCAAGAGACTTGTTATTACATTCACAATACCATGTTTCTGTGCATCCGGTTTCGATTATGGCACGATTTCTTTATCATGGATCCTATGGTTATTCATCCACTGCTTTGCTTTGGGAAATAGAAATTCTTTGAGGCACCAGTCCGTAGTTTCTCTTATTTGCTTCAGTGGCGGTGCTTAAATTTGATAATCACCGCTTGATTAGCAAGTTTAGGTATTTATAATTCTTTGCCTTATCATGCATCTATTATCGTTCTTCTAACTAGTATATTAACGGTGCGTTGCACAAGATTAGAAAAACTAATTTTTTCTAAACCACCTTATTTATCAATTCTAGACACTTGCATAGAGATTGCAGAGTATACTTAAAAACCCAAACCCCGTGGGGACCCCCTCGTTAAGAATGTGCATAGACGGGCCGTCTGGTCGTCCCCCGAATGCTTGGCGGGAGGGGACGATTTTGCTTGCCCCACCCCGAAACCCGTTTTATTAAAAATAATTTATTATTATTATTTAATTTAAAAAACCACAAGTAATTTGCATTGCCGTGACTCAAATCTATAATCTTTTATGAGTAATCTCACATTTACCACTTAAGCTAACACGTGACCTGTTGGCAACAAAAAAAAAAACAGAAAAGAAATTTGTAAAACGAGGCGGGTTACGTCGATTTTTCCCTTCTTGTCCCCATCCCGATTGCATCATCAGCATGAGTTAATAAAAATTAAAAAGTCAAGTCATACTCTCTATTTCTAAAAGTTAACTTAATAAATTTGTTGGAGCATATTTTTAGACATTTAGTCTCTAAAGTAGAGATTATGTTGGAATTAAAGAGTCTCTTAGAGATACTCTAAATCTTTGGTAGTGCGTAAGAAAAAACGGTAATATGCCAAATATGTTTTACAACTACGTAAATCATTCAACTTCTGTTACACAGAAGTCATCATACATTTTGTAAATCACTTAGTCGATGCACGAAAATCATAATATACAAAATTTATTTACAACTATGAATATCATTCAAATCATTATAAATATGAACCATGGTAAATGTAGTGTAACATAATATGATATAACTATCAATTTTTTTTATTTTGTGCACGCAAAGAAAAAATAAATATATAAACAACTAAAGGCATATTTTTACGGATAAATAAAAAATATAATGTCATTAATTTTCAATTAAAAAATTTTTAAAATAGCAAAATAAATAAATATTATTTTTTAACTTAATTATAGTTTTTTTCTAAAGATAAACAATTATAATCTTAAAAAATGAGAGGGGAAAAAAAGAAAAAAAAAAGAAAAGTCTATAATAAAACACAAAAGCAGCCAATCCTTTATATTATTTAATGAAGTTATTTTTAATATTCATGAATTCATAGTTAACGTTTTTTTAACACCAAAAATCTGAAAATTAGTAAATAAGAATTAGTCAAATTTTTATTATATATTATCTGCACATAAAAAATAAATAAAGAAATAAAGACACATTTTTTTCGCTAAAAGGAGAAAAATGCAATGTCATTAGTTTCTAATTAAAATAAAATTTTTCCTAAATTAGCAAAATAAATCATTATATAGTTTCTTAAGCTCAAACGCTTATAATTTTTAAGAAAATAAAAAAAATACATAGAGAAAAGTCTACAAAGCAACCAACCATTAATGTTTCTTGATGAGCTTATGTGACACTTAGGAATTCACTTTTTTTTTAAACCACAATTCTAAAAGGGTAATAAAGAAATAATTAATATGCCTACTTATTTTTCCAACTAAAAAATAATTAATAAAATACAACTTGGTTTACAACACATTTAATTAATATGCCAACTGATTTTTTTACATGTATTGTTAAATGTTATTTTTAGAACCGTTTAATGACAATTAAGTTAAATAGAAATAGGTCGGGAACTAATTAATAACGTGTATGTTCATTTAGTTTCTAAAAAATAAAATACAAGAATAAAAAACTTAATCATGTTTTCATTAGTTTCCAATAAAAAATTTGTAAATACACAAAAGAATAACAATAAATTTTTCTAAACCATAAATAATGTTCCCTCCGTCCCATAAAAAAAAAGACTCATATTATTTTTCACATAATCTAAGAAAGTCCAATTAATATTTTTGGAAAAGTAGAATTTATGAACATTTTTCCTAATATGCAATTTATATAATTGTTATTCAACTTTATGAGGTAGTTCTTATTTATTAATATCAATGCACATTAAATAGGGGCACATAAAGAAATTAAAAAACTAACTAAGTAGAAAATAATTTGGACACACAAAAAATGAAAATGGGACTATTTTTATGGGACGGGGGAGTAATAATTCTTTGAAAAAAATGGCATGTTATCGAAAAATCAATATATATAAGTATTAATGCAAAAAATTAATTAACAAATGCAACTTAATTTATGACACATTATATTGTGAAGATGGCATTATGTAATTATTATTATGATATACATAAATATGCCAATTTATTTAAAATATGAATCATTCAATGCTATTTTTAAAACGAATTTATTATATTTTGAATACAAATTAGGTCAAGAACTAATTAATAAGGTATATTTTCCTTACTTTTCAAAGAATAAAATACAAAGATAGAAAAAATTGTTTTTAAAAAATAATTCTAACTTCAAAAAAGAAATCCAAAATAATAAATTAAAAAAATTCTTTCAAAAAATAAAAAATAAAAAAATAAAAGAAATGAATAAAAAAACTTTAAAAAAAATGAGGCTGCCTTGCCTTGTGGCCATTGCTCATTAGTTGAATTCCAAGGCACGTGTGAAGGTGTGCCTCGGAAATAAAAAACGGTTATAAGGTACCCATTCATACAAGGTTGATCCCAATGCATTGCATGCAATTATCCGCTGCTCAAAAAACAAAACAAAACAAACGAAAAACAAAAATTCTAGGTTCGGCAACCCAATTTTTCCCGCCCAAAACATATAGATTATCTCACTTTAAGATATATATAGATATAGATTCTAGACTAAATGTATACTCCACATGGTACATTGTTAGAAATTGATAATTTATATGTTTAACTTGTTTATTAATAATAAACAAAATTACTATTATAATTTTAATAATCTTGAAGATTATTACGTTGTGGTTTGTGAAGAATTACTATTATATCTTATGTTCTTAAAAAAATATGATTGGCTTTGGAAGAGCCCTTACATATATCCATTATTAATCGTAGTTTTCTTAAAGAAACACGATCCTTCAAAGTGTATGAATAATCTCGAAGATTATTGTGATATAGATATTATCTTTTGTGGTTGACAAAGAATCGTAATTTATGTCTCACATTCTAGAAAAATATGATTAGCTTAAGAAAAACTATATTAGACAGGTGATTTGTCGTGATTCTTGAAGAAACATGACTCTATAATCCTTAATGGTTCTGAAGATCATTAAGATTAATACATTGTGATTCCTGAATAACACAGCATGATATCAACATATTTCAACTGAATATGGTGTGCTTATGAAGAGCACGATATATGAAATTTCTGTGTTTTTCTTCTGAAGAAAAACAACAGTAAACAAATATTCCTGAAAAATATTTCATATTGTTAATTATGAAGCAACTATTTCTTTTTATTATTCGTTATATGCATTATTTATTTGTTATTGGATTATTTATTTTTAGTTAATTACTTTAGTTAGATTAAATAAATTATTATTCTCAAAGTAGTACAACTAATTGTAATATTCTGAAGAATATTACATGCTCTTGAAAAGCAATTTATATTGGATCTAAAGATCTAATCTATTTGGTAATCCTGAAGTGGCGTATGTCTTGATAACATATGTTAATACTATATATCAAATGTATGGAACATCATCAAAAGCTCCATAAGTGCTTATATTATTTTGATAAATAATACTAAATTATATATTAATGATACACTTTACTTTAGCAAATTCAAGAGAAATTTGCTAATTTTTAAAGATATACAATGGATATTACATTGAGATGGTGCAAAAAGATAATAATATTTTTATATAAATTCCTTTGTATCTGTCCAAAAGCAGATAAAGGTTAAAGTCTCAACAATACCATCGGGAATGTATTATACATTGACAATAACAATTTAGATAAACCATGTCACGAACTTGAAGTTCGTTGACCGAAAAAGCTTTATACCTTGGCATAATAGATTTAGGTACACATAAGCAAATATGATGTGTCAGATAATTCATATGGGAACAATCTAAAGAGCCAAAAGATTATTTTAGCAAATGATTTTACATGTGTTGCTTGTACGCAAGGCAAGTTAGTCATTAAACTTTCAGTATGAAGGTTAATATTAAATCTTCAATTTTCTTGGAAAGAATTCATAGAAATGTATATGGGTCGATATGATATTGATTGATATTTCTACTAGATAGTTCCTATGTTCGCTTGTTTTCTACTAGAAATACAGCTTTATTAGACCATTTGCTCATAGAATAAAATTAAAAAACCCAATTTCTCGATCATGAAAATTCTTCTTGATAATGCTTGTGAGTTTTGATCTCAAGCATTCCACGATTATTGCATGGCAATCGGAATCAAGGTTGAACATTTAGTTGCTCATATCCACACTCAAAATGGTTTAGCAAAACTGTTTATTAATGTTTTCAATTAATTGCTAAACCATTGTCTATAAAAAACAAAACTCCCAACTTCTGTTTATGATCATGCCATCTTACATGCTGTAGTGATGTTTCATATGAAGCCAATCATCTGTCATTAGTATTCTCCATTGCTGCGTGTCTTTGGTTGAGAATCTGATGTCTCTTGCTTACAAGTTTTGGTTGCGCTGTTCAAATACATTACTTGTTCTATTGGACCAGAAGTTCAGTATTAGGGAAGTTTAATTTTTTGGTATGACCGGTTAGACCATCCCGATTTGTTAATTATAAGAGCTATCGAAAATATTGTGAATGATAGAAGATTCTTCCGTTTAAAAGAATTCTCGTGTGTTGCAAGTTCTCAGACAAATTTATTATTAATCATCACTAGATATTTGGAACAGGGTTCCAAATATATTTGGAAAATGTTCAGGGTGAACCGTGTGAGCTCACTCACCCTACATGTAGACCTTTTAGATATTTTATGCATTTAGATCTACTAGAGGTCACATGTCAAACTTGTAACCAAAAGTTTGCGAGGATAGTTGCTCAATTGATTAATTCTGAGCAAATGTTCTAGATATCATAATAAAGACATATGTATCTTGCTAGTGAATTCTATCTCAAAAGTCATTAATTATTCATATATTGGTTGAAATATTAATTGCATATTTTTAGCAAAATAATATTATACGCCTCAAGTTATTTGCTATAACATTAATTGAGAAGAATCATTTGTGTTTAACTGATACTGATATTTTGCTTACAGTAGTATTCTTATAATATGCCAAAAGAATATATAATATCCACTAGATTTGGCTTACAGTCAGAAGTCTTCATCTAAAGTTAGTAAGGCGATATGTATAGTTGCCCACCACAAAAGTTAAAATGGATATTATTGTAATGCTGATAACACAAATTAGATTTGAATATTTATTTGTATGTTTCATCCATGAAGCACGATATATTGTATCATGATTTTCGGAATTTTTTAAAAAAAAATTGAGCAGTCTTTTCAACATTAGAAGAAGAAATTGATAGTTGGTAACAAATATATGAAATGCTCATGACTACTAAAAAACTACCCTTTAGTGACGGAAAATTCCGTCACTAAATGGAAAGTTCCGTCACTAAACCCTAAATTTCCATCGGGGAAGGTAATTTCCAATAAAGAAATGGTCGTCAGAGACGCGGTGCTGTCCGACATAATTTTGTGTCCGTTGGAGAATTCCAACAGCCAAATCCATTGGAAAATATTCCGACGGCAATTATCCGTCGGAAATTTCTGACAGAAAACACCATCCATTGGAAATTTTCCAACGGAAAAGTCGCCTTTGGAAACTTACGACGGACATAAAAAAAACTAATTATTTAAATTTTTTTAATTGGCTTGACCCACTAGCTCGCTAGAACCCATATTTGACCTGACTTGCTAGCCCGCTATATTTTATATCTTTGACACGTGACAAGCCCCATCTGACCTGTAAACCGCGCTTTTTACTTGGTAATAGGCCCACCCCGACTGGTAAACCCGTGAAATTTAATTCTTTGAGTGAAATGCAAAGGTTGAGTTTCGAACCCTTCGAACCCTAAACCTAGAGGTTGGAGAATAAAGTCCCAACCATCCGGCCAGCCTATATATTTGTTAATGTATAGCCGCACAATATATATATATATAAAGTATATTCTAGTAATTTTACCACTTCAAAAATAATGAATTTTCCTTTTAAGACATTGTGGCTTTTTATTTAATTTAACTTTTATTATATAATTTAAATATTTGTGTTATACTCTAAATTTTATTTGTCTGGGTCAATTAATGTAATGTTTTTTTTCACTAGTTTTCTACATTATAATATTTCATTGTTTTAACTAAAACTAAAAGATAAAAAAGACTGTTGAAGTCAAATTTTGACTTCAACTCCAATTTGACTTCAACTCGACAAATAAGATTTGTTTACGCTGGAAATTTGTATTTGAATCGACTCGAGTGATAAATGCGAAAGTCAGTGGAAAGTACATAGTGAACGAAGAAGAATTTAATGAGCCAAAGATAAGAAGAAAGAATAATGGGAGTCAAACCCTCTCTCAGTGTTATTTGCCTTTATTTATAGTATATATTTGCATGGGGGCAATGATTATATGTATTTAATGATGGGCCCACATGAATGGTATGAGGGTCAAATTAAGTGAGGTTAAGCCTCTACTTTTTGACTAATGGCTGTCTAAACTCTGCATGAGGTATATAACAACCGCTTCTACATTTAATGTTGAAGTTCCATCAGCCGCAAGTGATAAGGCTTTGCACATGGGTTCGTAAACTATTGCCTGGTTGGCACTTCCTTGAGGTCATAACCTCGCGACCTTGGGGGTGTGGCGACCTGGCGACTCGGACGCCGAGGCGTTGAGTATATTGGTGATGACTAGCTCTTCAGGTCGTTGGATTGTGGGAGTCTTTTGAATTTCGAAACTTCTTGTTTGGCCTACTCTACTGCGTGTCAACCACTTAATGGAATGGCGTGTTCTAGGGATTTACGAACAATAATTTTCATTCCCTTGGGAGTATTTCTAGGGTTTTTAGTTGTTTAAAAACCTGTAAGTGAGTGAGATGGAATGCGCAGGGAGTTCTCAGCCAGGGAATTAGGAAGATGAGGATGTCAGGATGGAGGTAGAGTGGTCTACGAACGAGGATATGGTGGAGTCGGGGCCGAGGTCCAGTTTGAATGGACCGAAGATGAGAGTGAAGAAGGAGAGCGGGACAGCAAGTTAGAGGCTGGCTCTAATGGGCGGCCTCCAGCGGCGGTAGTTCGCGAAAAAGATCTGCCGTGGGTGTGCAAACATATTTCCTCCAAGATAAAGGAAAAAGATTTGCACGCATAGTGACAATCATATCGCTTGCCGGATCGCGTCGCACTGTGGGTTCCTTATAAGGGAGAACGAGCCCATTGCCCTCCTACGAGATGCTTGGTAGTGAAGGTAAAGATGTTCGAGGCCGGCTTCCGCATTCCACTTCCACGACCTGTTTCAAGGTTGTTGAGGTACTGGGGGTTGCTCCCTCGCAAATTACTCTAGCGAGCTGGAGAAACATAATTGGGGTCCTCGCCTTTTGGCAACATAAGGGCTGGGGGTTTCCGAGTCCCAATGACGTCAATTCTTACTGGGGGTTCTATGATGCTGCACGGCCTAAAGCCAGGGCTTTGAACCTTTGGAGGAACCTGATTAAGGGGGTATCTGAGTCTATCTCCAACTGGAAGGAGAGCTGGTTTTGGGTAGAGGGCGAGTGGATGACTTTATCTATCGTAGGTGACGAGGATATCAACATCTCAATGAGCTACCAGCAGCCCAGTAAGTGATTTTCTGGTCTTTCTTTTATCAGGACTAGCGAGCTAATGCTTAACTCTGTTCATTTTTGGGAGCACGAGGTTAGTTGTTGACTTTCCGTTTAAAGAGCAGGTCGAGACCATCGCTGCAGTTCCAGCCAACGACCATCACATCACAGACTAGATGGACAAAGACTTTCTGATAAGAACCGGGCTATTTGTTCCCCAGACTGAGCGCATTTCTAACGACCTAAACAACTATAAGTTGTTTTCTTGCACTCGAATATTTCAAATGACCTTGTTTCACTGTCCTACTCGACCTGACACCGTGTTTTTTTAGGGAAAAAGTACCTTTCCAAAGGTAAACAATAGTTTGTCTGTGAGGCCGAGAAAAGAGGGCTGTGTAGGAGAAGAAAAAGGTAGCTCACAACAAGGCCAAGAAAATGAGGACTGCCAAGCAAATAGAAGAGGCTTTGAGGAAGAAAGAGGAGAAGAAGAAGCTTAGAGAGCAGAAGGCCGTAGGTAAGAGGCCTTTGACAAACAAAGGCATGGTCGATCCGGAGTGACCTACCAAGAAACTTCTAGTCATCTGGGAGCCTATACCCAACACTTCCTCTCATGCCTCCCCTTGTCTAGAATAAAGAGGCACAACTAGCTAAAAAGAAGGGGCCACTTGACTCGCTCGCCGAGGATCTCTATCTTCTCGTGGTCCTGCTCGCCGAGTTCAGCTGGAGAAGTTGAAAAGCAAAAAGCCTAAGGCATTGCTCAGATTCAATATAATGAAGAGGCCTTTTGAGGGCACCATCAAAGGCATGCCCTGCATTGTCACTGACGCCATGAGCAGTGTGGCTAGAGGGTGGTCGAGAAAGTGGGAGGAGTTTGCCACCTTGTCTACAATGACCGAGATTCTTCAAGCTAGTACGGCCATGCGTGCTCGGTCTGCTATTCTGGATGAGTATGCCATGGCTCGTGTGCGTTGCTTCACTGGAGAGAAGAATAAACTCTCTAACCAAGTAACCAAGGCTATTAAGGCGAAAGAGAAGTTAGTGTTGGCCTTGAAGGAGAAAGAGCAGAAGATTCATGTTTCTAAGGGGGAGGCTGCAGATTTGAGGGCCAAGCTCGAAGTCTTGAGGAAAAAAAGCGAAGACCTCGAAACTCAACTGGCGACTGAGAGGTCCAACCACAAGCAGGTCCTAAATGAGGTAAAGAGCTAGGCCTCTTCCAATGAGCTCATCTGACACTGAGAGGCCATCGCAAAATACAAGGGCTCAGAGGAATACAAGAGCGCCACTGCTACTCTTTACTACTAGACGGCCAAGGAGATCTTTGGCGAGGTCGTCGAATACAACTTAGCCTTTCTCATCGAGCAAATTTCGAAGCTAAAAAGTGATTGTGGCTTTGAGAGCTCGGATGAGGAAGAGGAGGTGTGGTTGAGGTTCCGGCACATGCTGAACATGAGGCAGATGTTTCAGTTCCAGCTAGGAGAGGAGCAAAGGTTCCTACGAGGGAGAAAGTTGACGCTCCGACTCAGACTTCAGAGAACCAAGCCTAAGGCCTTTGTAACTCTGTTCTTTTGTATTCCTTAATTCTTATAAATGAAGTGAAATTTTCTCTAACTACTAGCCCTTTATCTATGTATTATTTTAGATAACCTTGCTGTTAGTCATAGTCGTTTAGCTAGAAGCTCGTTCTCACTCACGTTTACTTACTTAGAACCTTAAACAAGTTTTCAAAGTGTCAGGACGCTAACATGATTAAGTGTGAGGTTGTTTAACTAAGAGCTTGTTCTAGTTTTGATGGCGTAATCTTTTATTTGAGCGTGAGGTCGCTGACTAAAAGCTTGTTTCAGTCACGGATTCGAGCTGGTAAAACTAAGCTTTTTTAGATAAGTATTAATTCGCTGGTTAGAAGCTCATTCTGACCTTAGTCGCATACCCTTTACTTGATCGTTATAGATTGGCATAAAATCACAGCAAAGCAGATATTTAAGCACGTAAATAATCATTCATCACTCAAAATATCGCTAACTGTTAGGTCGCAAAATTATGGTCCGGAAATTTCAAGCTCGCGTCGGCGTGTTAATTTTCCAACCATGACCTGACAGTTGTGATAAAAGCATTTGGAGATAATACAAGGAATTTAGAGTTGATACCTGATTATTGATAATATCTTTTCAAGTGCTCTGCATTCTATGGGTGCATCAATTATGTTCCTTGCACATCTTTATGTTTGTAGGCCATGTTTATTAGGATCCGTCTGACTCTGTATGGGCCTTCCCATATTGGTCCCAGAGTTCTTGAGGCTAGCTCTATAGTTGAGGGGAAAATGTTGCGAAGGACTAGGTCTCTCACCTCGAACCTATGAACTCGGACTTTAGTGTTATAGAACCTGGCACATTTCTGCTTGTAAACCACGTTTTTGATTTCTACCAGCTCTCTCTTTTCGGTGAGGAGGTCAAGTTCACTGAGGAGTAGCTTGTTGTTTCCTGCTTCATTGAAATGCATTACCCTAGAAGTAGGGACTTCCAACTCAACCGGAATCAGAGCCTCTATTCCACATATGAGAGAGAAGGGAGTTTCGCCTATTGTAGTTCTGCAGCTCATCCAGTAGGACCATAAAATTGCAGGAAGCTCCTCAGTCCAGCTCTCTTTTAGGGCTTCTAAACACCTTTTCAAAGTCTGCTTAGTAATTTTGTTGATAGCTTTGACCAGTCTGTTAGCTTGTGGGTGATGGGGGGTCGAATAGAAGTTCTTTACTTCCAACTCTTCCCAGAACGTTTGGAATTTGGAGTTATCAAATTGTTTGCCATTGTCTATGATTATGGCATTTGGAACTCTAAATCTGCAAATGATTGACCTCCAGATGAAGCCTGTTGTTTTCTGCTCCGTAATAGTGCTTAGGGCTTCAGCTTCTACCCACTTTGTGAAATAATCCATGGCTACAATAGCGAACTAGTTTCCTCCCTTTCCTTTTGGGAGCGGGCCAATGAGATCTACCTCCTATTTGGCCAAAGGCCATAGTCCTATCACTAAAGTCATTTCCTCTGGCGGTCTCTTGATAAGAGGGGCAAATCTTTGGCATTTGTCACAAGCTTTGGCAAACTCGACAACATCTTTCTTAACCCTGGGCCAGAAGTATCCTCATCTCAAGATCTTGTGTGAAAGGGATTGCCCACTAAATGGTTGCCACATACCCTAGAGTGTACTTCCAGCACGGCTTGTGCTTTGGCTGGGGTACGGTATCTTAGCAATGGCCTAGCAAAACTTCTTTTGTATAAGATTCCATAAACTATTGAGAACTTGGCAGCTCATTGTCTTAGTTTTTTGGCCTCCACACCTAGGAGGCTACTCATTCCTTTAAAAATTAGATGATATTGTCCATCCAGTTACTCGTCTGGTCTGTCGTCATTATCCCCATTTTGTAGATAGATGAGTTTTTCAATTCTTTGATGGGAATGCTGCTGAGCTCTCCTGCCCCTTTACCGGTTGCGGGCTTAGGCAAAGCATCGGCGTGGCTATTTTCAGCTCGCGGGATCCATACAATCTCAAACCAATCCAATCCTTTGAGTTCTTCAATGAGTTTCTTTTGGTATAGGGAAAGCTTTTCAGCGTATGCCATGCAAGCTTCGCTTGTTTGGTTCACAATGAGCTGGGAGACACTTTTGATAACCAATCTTTTAATGCTCATCAATTTTGCCATATTGATCCCCGCCAATATAGCCTCGTACTTGGCTTCATTGTTGGTGGCATTACAACCGAACCTAATAATTTGAACATGGAGGTGTTTGAAACGGCTGATGAGAACGATTCCCGCTCCAGAGGCCTGATTGGTGGAAGATCTATCAGCATACAATTCCCAAGTTAAAGATTGTGGACTGCCAAGACTATGCTGAGAGGGCATGAGCTTGGCTATGAAGTCAGCTAAGGCTTGGCCTCTGATGGCTATCCTTGGCTTATATTTAATGTCATACTGGCTGAGCTCGACAGACCATTTAACTAATCGACCTGAGAGATCAGGTTTTTGGAACACTTGCTTAAAGGGGTGTTGATCAAAACATCGATGGTGTGCTGGGGGAAATAGGGACAAAGCTTCTTTGAAACAATCACAAGAGCATACGTAAGTTTCTCAATGGGGGATATCTAAGCTCTACGTCGGGTAGAGCATGGCTCACGTAATAGACCAGGAGCGGGTTTGCTCCCTCCATCCTAACCAAGGCCGCACTGATTGAGGATTCTGAAATGGCTAATTACAAGGAGAGCGCTCTTCCGCCATGTTGTGGTTTGGACAGTAGTGAGGGAGCAGAGAGGTGCTTTTTTAGCTCTGATACTCCTTCGTCCATGCAAAACCCTTGAATTTTCTTATGGCCGTGAAGAAAGGCTTACACTTGTCTATTGAATGTGCTACAAAGTGGTTCAAGATCGGAAGAGCACCCAGTCAAGCGTTGGACTTCCTTCACTAATTTTGGAGCTTCCATGTCTAAGATGGCTTTGATTTTTTCCGGATTTACCTTAAACCCCCTTTGATTGACCATGTATCCTAGAAATTTCCCCAAGGCCACTCCAAAAGTGCAACACCCCGCAAAATCTTACAAACAAATTAATCAATATGATCGTTATTTTGATAATAATGGTGAATTACTTGAATTTTAATGTTACACGATTATGACTCAATTGAACACCAAAAAGTAGAATGTGACAATATAATCGTATCGAATTGCAAAGGTACAAGTTTGTCACTCAATTGAGTGACAAAAATTGGCGTATGACAATATGATCATATTGAATTGTTACAAGATTGTTACTCAAATAAATGCCAAGAATTAGAAGATGATTATTGACAACATGATCGATATTTTGACAACGTATTGGAATTAGAAGGTGGTTATTAACAATATGATCAATATTTTGACAATAAATTGAATAACCACTTGAGTTTGCATCAATTATGTCACAAGATTCAAAAATCATTACTCGAGTGTGGTTATTGATTGGTATGATTGGAAGTATAATAACCTAATCGCAAAACCATATTAAGTAAGAGGACTTCCTAAGCAACAAGTAGATAAGCCTAAGCAAGCCATTTGTTAAGATAATAAAACATCACATGAGAAAATAAAAAGGAACACTTGTCATGAGCTTTGCTGGAAAAAAGCTCTTAAACCTCCAATTGTACTCATTCCTATTGGCTACTCTCCAAATTATCTAAATACACGTGTCCCTAATTCTATTTGACAAAACTCCCAAAAGATTTTTACACTCATTCGCATTGGCTATTCTCAAAACTATCTAAGGCCAATTGTCTTGCCTCCTATTGGTGAAACTCAAGCTCTTCATATATATAAAGGAATTCGTCCATAAAGGAGTAGGGTGAAAGAACACAATGAGAAACTCACCAAAACACTTATTTGTCACTTGAAAAAGGCCCATCTTTATATATATGAAGAATCCAACTTGAAACCACATTTTGATTGAGGAATATCAAGGTTTTGGAGGCTCTTTTCCACTTTGAATTATTCAAGGGGGTCTTGGGGAAATTAAGAGGTGAGTAACTAATGCTTTGATTTTTTTTTTTTTTTTTTTGCATTCATGAAGTTTTGATAAGATAAGAATGAATTTTGATTGAAGTCTTCCATGAAATGAACACGAATTTTGATGCATTGAAAAGAAAGATTGATTTATTGCATTTAAATCACTAGTTGATGCTCTACCCGTCTTGTCTTTGCTTTGCTTTAATTTGTTCCATATTAGGAACCATCTAATGATAACAAGATGAGCGACGATTAGTATAGTATTTGCTTTATATTTGTATTGCTTTATGTAGAAATTCCAGTAGGGGTCAACCGGGATTTGATTGTGGATCAACTTGAATGTACAGGGCCATGATTGAATTGATATAAATCTCACGCGCGCTACGGGTAGTAGTTTAACTAGTTATAGGGCCCCCTTGTGTATTCCATGATTTTTTTGAATTTGTGGCAAAAAGGAATTTCTTAAGTGAAATGTGAACCAAAGGATTTTGTTACTCACTGAGTGCTTTGTACTCACTCACTTTTTGACAATTTTGTAGATGATTGAATGCATGATATTTGAGAAGCAAGCCATGAATTGGAGCATGTCCACGAGCGGGAGTAGAGTTTGGCATGTAGTGAAAACCGAACTTATGAGCTTAATATCTTTTGTGCCAATAAGTAAAGTATGTCTACCTTGGTATGTGATAGATATGTATATAAATATGTATAAACAAGTAAGCACATAGATAAATGATATATATATATATATGTATATCTATGGCTTATAAAATAAAGATAGGATGAATATGTAATGCTTGAAAGTCGAGATTTCAACGTAAAGGTTTTTTTTCAATCACTTGGTTCGGCTAGTTAGTAAAATATACCTATTAAAGTAATTTGAGGTATTCTTTAAACCCTATTGTTAATCTAGGTTTAATTTTGCAATGTGTTTAAATAGGAAATGCAAACAAAGAAGTAGGAAACAAGGCTTGTTGTGTTATTTACGTTTTATTGAAAACCTAGTTGTAATGATGCAAAAGTGTTCGTGTATGGAAAATAAATGAAGAAATAAGAAACCGATTCTACTTCTTGATGTTGATAATGACAAGAAAGACTTATAAGTATTTCCAAATTTGAAAGAAATTCGGTAATTAGTTATAAGAGTGTTTTAGCTTTCCTAACTCGAAGAAGAATTTATGAAGCTATTTAATAACATCACAATAATTCCTTAAGAATATTAGAAATCACTTGAATGGATTTACCTTCTAGAATGTTAAACCATTCAAACACAAGAAAAATTCGTTTTGTACGTCCCGTCCCCACTGTTTGTATTGAAGCTTCCGCTCTCGAACTTGTTAACCAATATAAGATATTCAAGAAAATTGATAATTAGCAGGGGCGTGACAAAAAGAGCATTTCTTAGGATTGAGTTTCATTTTGTATTTTCTGAAGACTTGGAACATTCTGGCGAGATCCTCAACATGTTGCCCAGTTTGTAGTCTTTTGACGAGCATGTCGTCAACATTGACTTCCATCGATTTCCCGAGCTGATCCTTAAACATGGAATTCACCAATCGTTGGTAAGTCGCTCTGGCATTCTTCAGGCCAAAGAGCATCATCTTGTAACAATACAACCCCTATCAGTCACAAATGATATATGCTATTTATCGCCAGGGTGTATAAGGATCTGATGATAGCCGGAGTAAGTGTCCATGAAGCGGAGTAATTCATGGTCTGCTGTTGCACCGACCATTTGGTCGATCCTTGGCAGGGGAAAACTGTCTTTAGGACATGCCTTGTTAAGATATGTGAAATCAATGTATATTCCCCAAGTCCCGTTGCTCTTTTTGACGAGAACGGGGTTAGCTACCCATTGAGGGTACAAAGCTTCCCTCACGAATTTATTGCCAAGTAATTTATCCACTTCTTTATCTAAAGCCTTATACCTTTCGCCATTAAGGGGTTGGCTTTTCTGCTTTACGGGCTTAGCCGTGGGATAGATATTGAGCTTGTGGCAAGCATGCTTGGGATCAATCCCATCCATATCCTCGTGGACCTAAGTAAAGACATCTAGATTTTGCTTTAGAAATCAAATGGACTGAGACTTTATTGGTTTTCTCAACTCGGCCCCAATTTTGAGCTCAACCCCTGGTCTGGATTTGTCCATCTTGATGGCCTCGAGCTCATCGCCAGGGTAAGCTTGTGCCTTTGTCTCCTCAGCCCTGGGGTCGAGGAAGTGGATTTCTGATATGGTCGTTGCATAATCTAAGTTACATTCCCTCGCTGCTTGTTGATCGCCTTTTACTATAGCTACCCTATAGATTGTAATGAATTTCATAATATAGTGAAATATTGAAGTCATGGCCCTGAGTTCTTACATAATTGGTCATTCTAAGATGGTGTTGTGATTTGAGGGCACATATACCACAACGAAATCTGCCATGATCCTCCTTGTACAAGGTTCATCTCCCAGCTCCACAAGGAGGGTGATCTGACCCTTGGCTTCCACAAAATCTCTAGTGAAACTTTGAAGTCTGGTTCCATAAGGCCTTAGATTCTTCCGGTCTATCTTCATCTGCTGAAAGGACTTCCAGTAAATGATGTTTACAGTGCTGGCATTATCTACCAAGGTCTTATGGATTTTGACTCTTGAAACTGGCATGGTGATCACGAGAGCATCCGCAAGAGAGGAGTGGAGTGGTGTAGCACGCTGTAGGCGTCTTAGTCATAGAAGGAGAAAGAGCTGGTTCACGTGGCTGGGGTTTTGCGCCATGAGCAAGTGATAGTAATTCTAGGCTTCTCGCGTGAGACCTCTCCTTTGCCGCTTGAACCCTCCATACTTCGATCTCCGATGAGTATGCGCATCTCGGCAGAAGGTTGATTCTTTGGAGCTCGAGCATTGAGGTCTGCTTACGGACAAGCTTTTATGTCCTGCCCTTGACGATTTGCTATGTATTCACCTAGGTTTCCCTGTTCGATCAGCTTTTCAATTTCTTGTTTGAGGTACCTATGTTCGTCTGTGTCGTGGCCCACAACTCTGTGATACTTGTAATACTTAGAGTGATCTGTGTTCTTCATTGGCTTCTTTATGGGCTTTGCATTTAGCAAAATCGGGTTATTCTGCAGAAGGTTGAAGATATGCTCAATGAAGCGTTGAGTTTGGTGAAGGGCTACGACGAAACAGGTGATTTCTCATTTTTTTGTTCATCCTTTTTGGACCTTTGGTCTCTCTTGTCGTCTTTCAAAGGTTTCTCAGGACGCGAACTACCCTCAATAGCTTTTTCCATGCTTATGTATTTTTCAGCCCTCGTTAGGATCTCTTTGTATGTGCTTGGTAGGTCTTCGTGCATCACCTACCAAAAGCAGGTATCTTTGTAAGAACCTGACTTGACCACTATCAAGAAGGACTCATCTGCTACCTTTTCCATCGTCATGACTTGTTTATTGAAATGGTCTGGTAGCTCTTGAGTGGTTTCGTCTTTCCTTGCTTTATTGTCCCAAGCTTCTCCTTGGGAGTTGCCCTAGCTTTGGACCCATGAATTACGTCGCGAACTCCGATGAGAGCTGTTCTCAACTGTGCACAGATCCTGAAGCCAAGTTCACATGCCAAGTCTGAGTTCCCTTCTACGGTGAATGTAAAGGCTTTGTACATTATGGCACCTGTAACATTTTGGAATTCCATCCATGACACATATCTATGAAGGTGGGCGATTGATCCATTTTGCCGCTGTAAGTCTCTATCTGGAGGAGCTTCATTTTTATAGTATAATGGCCTCCTGAATGCAAGGACAAAGGGTTAGGGCCTCTCTCATGGGTCGTCAGCTCATTTTCCACTTGACTACTTCTGCTTGAGTCGTTGAGTTGTTTCCTTGGTTTGTTCAGCTCGTGGACTTGCTGAGGAGTTGACTGTTGACCTCGAGAGGTTCTTGGGAGCGAGCTCGATGCGTAGCTGTAGTGAGGATAGGCGTTGGGCTCCTCCTTCTCTGCTTTCTTTCTCTTCACCATGGAGGCTCTAGCGACCTTGGCCTCTGAAGCCCTCGTTAGGGTTGAGGTCCTAGCCTTCTAAACACACTGCTTCGTTGACCGTTGACCTTCTTTAACCGTTGACCTTTGTTGACCTCACGACCTAGCGACCACAAAGACTGTCTAGTAATTTTTTTTTTTAATTCTATTAATAAAAATGTGATTTATGTTATTTTTTTTGTTTTAAACCAATAATTAATAAAAAAGTTTATATACAACCATATTTTTAAATCTTAATCACCAAATAACTGAATAAAATATTCATCGATTATTAAAGTTTTTGTTTCATATTATTTTCTTCGTTGGATAAATCACATATTACCATTAAAAAATTTATTTCATATTATATTTTTTTATACACAGATTGTCGAACATTATTTGAGTGCATGAAATTGGCCCTTATATAAGACAATTGTACAGTCATGTGCGAAGAGACCAAAGAAATAAGTGTTGTGCGTACACACCTCACATATGTCCAGCAATAGTTGGAGAAGATACTTAACTACTCATACCTTCTAAATCTCATAAATACAATTGTTATTATGTAGATTGAGATTTAAATATTTAATGTTTACTTCTATTCCTCGTCAATGATGTCTTTTGCGAGATTATTCGTGTCCGTTGTTGGTTTTCTTTTTCTTTTTCTTTTTTTAACTTTGTCATACTTGTATTTTTTTGGGGGGAATTATATTCCCACCACACAAATTTATTTCAACACCACATTTTAAACTTTTTTCTTTATTTACTTTGATATCCATAGCTAAAATTACATTAATAACTATTGTTAAATTTAATCATTTTTTCTTCCACCACAATCATAATTATCTTAATTTCAATTCTTTTAATAATTACTATTATTTTCAATTCCCTTTTTTTAGTAATCACATACCACAATTTTGATTTATAATACGACTTGACAACTTTAGATTTTAAAGATTTATTTTCTTTACAGTTTTATTTTAGTACCTAACTTTTAGACATCGTTTCGTGAAGAATGATTTTAATCTTTTTATTTTTGTTTTAATATATATTGCTTCTATAAAGTATAAATAGATATATAGTATTACTTAGAGAATATGTGATTGAATTGAAATAAAAAAATATAATAATAAACGAATAGTGTTAACTTAAAATCTAATTTCAATTATGTAGAACCGAATTGTTCTAAATTAGAAGTTTTGAAAAATCTATACATTTATATTTGAGTTATTTGAAAAGTTAGAATATTTATGTTGCAAAAAAAAAAAGGTTGGAATATTTTGTCATTCAATTTCAATTTTAAAAAAGTTAATTAAATTAAATAAATTAATTAAACCTAATTTGGAAGGTTATAAATGATTTAGGATTCTATTAAATTAAGTTTGAGAGATTATCTTTTTAACTCTACATACGAACATGCATTAGTAGTTTGCACTCGAAAATTAGCTCAAATTAATGTTCATGTTGAGAGCTTCGATTTAAAATCTAATTTGTATATATTTTGACTTACGAACAATGTAAAAGAAAATAATTACGTTATGTTGGATGTAGTATATTTAGAAATATAAATATTTGATGTGATTTATATATTGATTATAGATAATTAATTTTATGGATATATGTGTAAATGGATAGTCGTATACTAATTAAAAATGTCTTTTAATTGTGGCGGATTTATAATGTGGTGTGAAATAAAAATTCGTGGTGGTAATATAATTACCATTTTTTCCCTAACTTTAGTTGCACTTCTAATTACGGAGTCAAAATATAAATCATTTTCTATTTCGTATCTAAGAGTTATTGACGGTTAATAACACTTTTAATTATTCGTAACATTTTTAAATTTTAGAATAAATTTTATTTCATTAAACATATCTAATATATTTTTGGCAGTAAATTGTGCATGTTAAAACATTTATTTGATAAAGGAGGCGTGGAGGAGGGGAGGGATACTAGAAAAATATCTTCAAATATATTGAAAAAAAATTAATTAACAACATTTAGTATAGTATAAAAAAGGAAAAATTTCAAGAATCACAAAGGAGAATTAAAAGCATATTCGGTTTGGTTGAAGGAAGGACTTGTCTATCAGAAATTTCTGAAGGCTTCTTTTGTGGTTGGAAATTTTAGACAACATATGTTCTCCGTCGGAAAATTTCCGACGACCTACTTTTTTCCGTCTGAAATTTCCAGCAGAAAGGTAGTCCGTCGGAATTTTTCGACGGCTATCGACAATTTCTTGTCTGTCTCAAATTTCTGACGGTTCCGTTGGAAATTTCCCACGGATGTGCATCCGTCGAAAAATGTCCATCGCTAATGGGCTAGTTTTTAGTAGTTTCAATTGTAATTCTCACATTTATAATGCAAACTTGAAGTTTGCAAGATAATATGCATTTCAGATTACTGACTGCATCGTTGTCACTAGATATGTCAAGTTAAATGCTCCAACTTGGATTGATATAAAATTCTATAAGAGGAGTTGAGATATTAATGGCATGACTAAAGCATGATGTGGTCGATTCCAAAATAAATATTGATGAAAAAGAATATAGAGTAGATAATTGTGATGGTCCTTTTGAGGCATATATTTCAGAAGAGTATATGACATAACTAATTAAAAGGCGCCTAAAGAAGTTCAGGTACTTGAAATTACTGGAATAAAGAGATTTCAATAAATCATCTCTATATTGAAATCGGATGGAATCGATAAGAAATAATAATCGACTACATATGCTCTTGAGCTCAATAAATAGTGATGATGATGAATCAATTTCATCAAAGTTATTGACATTGAATATTGGCCAAGATAAAAAGACAAACCTGCAGATTATTATAATGTCAATAATATAACGATCGATACTAATGGTAAAAGAGCATTAAATATGTGGTAGATGTTATTGAAACCTGAAGTTTCATTCGGTTGGCAATATATGAAAATATATCATTAATATGATAAAATCGTAGAAGGATTTGGTATGCTTGAATGGAGCATATAAAGAACTAAAAGTTTTTGTATACATTGCTAGTTAAGATGAGGGGAGATAGGCGTTGTACTCTTTTTTCCTTGACTAAGGTTTTGTCCTAATGGGTTTTCCTGGCAAGATTTTTAACTAGTCAACATTAATGACGTATCAAAAAAATAATGTACTCTTTTTCCTTCACTTGGATTTTTTCCCATTGGGTTCTTCCTTGTAAGGCTTTAATGAGGCATTTTTTTGTGTAATAAATGTCTGTGACATATATCATACTGACCTTCAATATAAACCTCAGAAGAGTTGATGCTACATGAAGTAGAATATTGAAGATATTAGAGAGATATGGATGGCAAAACACAAGAGCTATAGTTGGCTGAAGTCATGAGAGCAGCTGTATTCTTCTTCCTTTCATCAGCTATGTACTGCTGGGTTTTTCTGGTAAGATTTTAATGAGGCATCGTTTGGACATTCTAAAGTTGATCAGAACTAACTATATTCTTTTTCCTTAGTTTGATAGATTTTTTCCACTGGATTTTTCCCAAACAAGGGTTTTTTATGAGACAGTTGTTATATAGAATAATCATTCAAGTGGGAGTGTTGTAAATAAATATGTAATTTGTGAATGACTATTGTATCTCTAAAACCATAGACTTGTATATAAATATGCGGCTCTGGTTCTCATAATGATATACAACTCACGGTTTTCTCTCCAACTTTTCTCCATCTTTTACGCTTTTCTTTCTAGTTTATAACACTTTTTTTCATTTCCCTATTATTGTAATATATTTTTCTAATGTCTTCCATAAGTATCTAGAAGACATTTAAATAGTTTATTTATCTTTTTAATTAATAATACTTTATTAATTAATTAAAGAACATTAATATGATAGGGTTTTTGATACATGGGTATGATACAACCCCCTTTTGATAACAAATCTTGATATGTAGCCACCTTTGTCTGTATTAGTTGGTTTTGGTTGTTATATATTTACACTTGTTGGAGTTTGTACAATGCATAGTATTCATTAGCAATGATTTTAATCTTCTAATAGTTGACATATACATCTTCGACTTATGGTTGCTGGCTATTCAGTGCCTGCTAATTTACTGGTTCATTAAGTTGATTCATTCCAATAATACGTGTCACGAGCCACAAAATTTGACCACGTATGTACTTAAAATATTCAAATTTACATTTAAAACTTGGACATAAGAAAACTTCTACATTTATGCAGGAAAGGCATAAAACCTATTTCGAGAAGTTCAAATACTTTCCTATTAGTAAGTTTTTCTTTCCAAAGCATGTTTGCACTTTTCCTAAAAGTTCTTATACTTTCCTGTAAGAGTAAATTTTCCACCTTTTAGTTAAAACAACTTTAGCACAGATCGGAAGTGAAAATATGAAATCTTGAATTTTGAAATACAATCTAATTTGAATATAAGCATATTTCTGTTTAGAGAAAACATGCCACTTTACACAAATCATTTTGATGCTTCTCTTAAAGTTAAACATTTAGGGAAATCCATCATTAGCCCTATTTGACAACTAGTAAAGCTTTAGCCATTACCAAGCATCTATCGTTTTATCGCCTGTCTCGAAATCATTAGGTTGGTCCCAGTAAGATGCTAACATAGGAGTGTAATCCATCATTAGCCCTACTTGACTCCTAGTAGGACTCCTAGTAGAGTTTTAGGCATTACACAAAACACATATTGCCCTATCACGCGCCTTGGAATCCTTAGGTTGGTCCCAGTATTATAACAAAATAGAAGTTGGGATAAAACCGAAGAACATAATTACTTAGGCACAAAGAGCTTACTTATCACTAGTGACATATGCATAACTTGCAACCAAAATGTGTAGCTTGTAGTATGTTCATACTTGTAATCAAGGCTTATATGCACAAACTTGTATCCAAAGTATATAACATGTAGCATGTGCAAAACTTGTATTCAAGACATGTAACTTATAGCATTTACCGAACTTGTAGTCACTTCTTACGTGCAAAGGAATTCAATTTAAACTTGTAACACTTGTAAGCAAGATACTGAAAATTCACATTGGATCACACAAGAAGGGTGTATACGTTACCCACAATTATCAAAGGATAATCGTATCGTCCTTCTTGAGTACAACAAATTGAGATGCTTGCTTATTCTTCATAAGAGATGAAGGCAAATGGATGTACTTCTTGATTTTCCAACTTTGCAAGAAGGTAGAAATTGGAATGCCTAATTGTCCTCGTGTAAGAGAGCAAAACTTTATAAGAGATTTTCCATGTTTTATTTTCTTATGATAATAATTTGAAGCAATCTAATTCTCATCTATTGAAGACAAGATATGGCGTCTAAAGAAATTTTTCATGGGTTTTTCTCTTGGTTAAAATCCAAGAATTTTTCTTAGGCCACTAAGTGTCATCAAGCTAGTAGGAGGTGTCTCAATTGGAATGCATATGGTGTCATTTGAAGTAGCATGAGTGTAAGCAGGGGAACTAAACATTTAAAGTAAAGAAATTTGATCTAAAACTTATTCTTATGTATTTCATATAGAATGTATGTGTTCAAGCAAGCATCTCATATTATGAAAAGACAATGAATCAAATCAATTTTTTTGCAAGAATTAAAGATATCAAACAAGGTCAGAATCAAGTGATCTTTTGTACAATGGTGAAGTCGTCATATTCTAGTTAGGCCTCGAATTTACGATGTTCAAAATGATTCATTAAATCAAAAGTTATCATAGGACGAATTTAGCACATAAACTAGATTTTGTTTTCATTTAAGTGTTGTTACTATCTTTAATATTGTGACAATTTTTAATTGAAACATATGAGATTAATGACATCATATGACAATTTTTAATTGAGAAACATATGATATTAATGACGTTATATAAGATAGATTTTGAGGTCATATTTTGGGGGTCGTTATAATACGGATCCCACCTATTAATTAATAGTTTGTTCCTTATAATTTTTTCGCGTATAAAGTTAAGCTTACTTAACAATCATATGAAATAGTATAAAATGTGAAGCAAAAATATGGTCCCGGCACTAAAATGTTGCCATCACTGAACTTCAAGGTGCATTCATTGTCGAGTAGTCTATACTTAATGTTGCACCCCATAATACGGGTCAAAGCTAAGGGTAGTCAAGTCAAGAGTCAACAGGTTGAAAGTCAAAGTACACGTGGGATTGATGACTAGAATGAGCCAAGATAATCATGAAGGCCTGAAGTCTGTCAAATAAGAAACAAGTACAAAATAAAAGGATTATATGGCAATTACCTATGCCTTAATGGCTAAGGAAAGATAGTCAACCAAGTGGGGCCACTTTGAGGCACCCCCAAGTAAAACCCCATATCTCTCTCTCTCTCTCTCATATTGTCAATGAGAAAAGGGGAAGAAATTCTCTCTCTGTGGGATCCCTTTTCTCTCTCTACATCTTTCTCTTCAATAATTCTTTGCAACTCTCAAAAAAGAGCAGAAAACAAAAAACCTTTTGGTTCATCATCCTTCACCCTCCATGACCTCCATTTTTACGTACAAAAATAAAGGAGATAGAGGAAAATATTCTATTCGATGTGGAGATGATGATACGCCCCATACAGATTTGATCCACTCAAAAGCACTCTCAAAAGTTGTAAACAAATCCAACTCTATTTCGTTATTTATTATCTTCTTTGTTCGTTGGCTCGAATGGCGAATTTTGATGTCAACAAAATGAAGTTGCTGCACATAATTAAGCTTCAAGCTTCAATTACGAGCTCTGTTAAAATTCTAGAAATGGTTCCATTCCTAGAGGTCAGCCCCAAACTCTCGTGCAAAGAGAAAAGTTTTCAACTCAAAGTTGCAGAGGACGTCAATTGTATTTGATGGACGTTGCAAAAAATAGGATTCCTCAATGCTGGAATACGGGGACATGAAAACCAGCTAATGAGGTCATCAGCTCTCGAGGTCAGCTTCTGAGGTCGAGGACCTGAAGGCCAGCTAATAAGGTCATCAGTTCCCAAGGACAGCTCTTTAGGTCGAGGACCTGAAGGTCAGCTCCTAAGGTTGAGGACCTGAAGGCCAACTAATGAGGTCGTCAGCTCCCAAGAGCAACTCCTTAGGTCGAGAACCTAAAAGTCAGGCCAGCTAATGAGGTCGTTAGCTCCCAAGGACAGCTCCTTAGGTAGAAGACCTGAAGGTTAGCTCCTGAGGTCGAGGACCTGAAGGCCAGCTAATGAGATCAGCTTCTGAGGTCAAGAAAGCCATCCAACTCCTCTAAGACATTCACCAAACTCAACGCTTCTGTTGAGCACATCTTCAACCTCCTACAGAGTGATCCAATTTTGCCCAATGTAAAGTCTATAAAGAAATCTTTGAAGGACGCGGATCAGTCCAAGTACTGCAAGTAGCATAGGAGCGTGGGTCACAACACAGACAAATACAAGCATCTAAAGCAAGAGATCGAGAAGCTAATCGAACAGGGGTACCTGAGCAAACACATAGCAAATCGCTAAGGGCGGATAGAAAAGCTTGTCCCCATGCATACCTCAATGCCCAAGTCCCACAGAACCAACCTCCGGCTAAGATCCGCGTACTCATCGGTGGAAATCACGGCATGGAGCGTTCTACGAGACAGAGGCGAGGTCTCGCGAGAGAAGCCCAGAATTGCTATCACTTGCTCACGGCACAACCCCCATCACTCGAACCAGTTCTTTCTCCTTCAGCAATGAAGATGCCTACGGTGTGTTACACCCCCACACGGACGCTCTGGTCATCACTATCCCGGCTTCGGAAGTCAAAATTTACAAAACCTTAGTGGACAATGGTAGCGCTGTAAACATCATCTACCAGAGGACCTTTCAATAGATGAAGATAGACGCGAAAAATCTAAGGCCTTATGAAGCTAGGCTTCGGGCCTTCACTAAGGTCAGCTCATAAGGTCAGAGACCTTAAAGTCGGCTCCTAAGGTCGAAGACCTGAAAGTTAGCTCCCGAGGTCAGCTCATAAGGTCACTCCTAAGGTTAGGGACCTAAAAGTTAGCTCCTGAGGTCAGCTTCTAAGGTCGAGGACCTGAAAGTTAGCTCCCAAGGTCAGCTCATAAGGTCATTCCTAAGGCCAGGGTGCTGAAAGCTAGCTCCCAAGGTCAGCTTCTAAGGTCGAGGACCGAAAAGTTAACTCCGAGGTCAACTCATAAGGTCGCTCATAAGGTCGGGGACCTCAAAGTTAGCTCTTGAGGTCAGCTCCTAAGGTCGAGGACTTGAAAGTTAGCTCCGAGGTTAGCTCCTACGGTCGAAGACACGAAAGTTAGCTCCTTATGTCAGCTCATAAGGTCGCTTCTAAGGTCGAGGACCTGAAAGTTAGCCTCCGAGGACAGCTTCTAAGGTCGAGAACCTGAGAGTCAGATCCTATGGTCGAGGGACTAAGAGTCAGCTCTTGAGGTCGGCATATGAGAGCTAGCGCTCCAAACGAGCCAACGCTCTAGCAGATGCTCCAGGCGAACTTACAAGTTCTAAGTGAGTAAGCAAAACAATTGAGCCAGCGCTCCAAGTAAGCCCACTGTCACGCCCCGTATGTGGCACGCCGGTTGAGGCTACCCATGGGCGAGGCTGAGATGCACGAGGAGGCTACGAAGGACGCACACGGGCATGGCCGAATAAGGAACCGGCGTGAACGGCGCGCACGGCCGAGGACGTGCGTGCATGGCTGAGAGGGTCGGCCACAAAGACGGCAGCACACGGGCGAGGCCAAGGCGCACAAGAGGTGCGGGATGGCATCGAGGAAGGCACGGGTGCTAGGCCGAGGAATATCCGGGCGGACCGGCTCCATACGGCAGGGGACGTGTGGCGAGGCCGTGAGCAACGGCCCCGAGGACGGCTGTGCGGAGCTGGCCGAATTGGACCAGAATGGTGTGGAACGTTTTGGCATGGAACACCCCAGAAATTTGGCTAAGTATTGGGGCCGAATTCTGAAGGTTTTCAGCCGTGGAGATGAGCGGTCAACAACGACGGTTGTACAGTTGGCCATGCAAGTGGGCAGACGGCTGCTGTACAACTGGGGTGCAAGTGGGCCCAAAGGGCAGCCGTGTAACTGGCTGTGTTACTGGAACGGTCCAGAACGACGGCTGGCCGAGAGCTGGAACGACAGCTGGAACGTTGCTGGAAAGGCCCAGAACGACGGCTGGAAGTTGCTGGAACGACGGCTGGCCAGTCCAAAATGAGGGTTGCACAAGTCAAGGACGACGGCTGTGCCATGGAGCGCACAGTTGGGCCGAAATATGCTGGCAGGGGGCTGTCGACAGGCTGGAACGTGCTGGGAGACGGCTTGCAGGTGGGCTGCCATGCCACAAACGGATCCAGACCCGGCCCATGACGTTTTGTGTTATTGTCTATAAATAGGGGTGAACCCCATTGTAAAGAGAGTGTGAGAGGGAGAGAGTGTGGTAGAGAGAATATGTAGAGAGAGGCTCCTAGTGTGGAGTTGTATAAGGGAGGATAGGAGAGTTAACGAGGTACAAGAAAGAGTGAAACACTCGTCCGAGGTGGAGTGTCGTTCTTGTAAACGTTGTGTTATTGTAGTTCAATAAAACGTTCTAACATTCTCCTAGTCCCTTTATACTTTACTCATTCTCGTTCTCAACCATATTCGCTACACGTTTGTGGCCTTTAACCTTGAACGGTTAGGGGGACGTGTGGGACGTCTTGTGGGACGACGGGTGCAGGCTGACTTAGCGTCGTTTCTGCAAGAGGCAGAACGCTAAGGCCGTATGGGTGCTGGACAATGTATAAGAGCCGTAAACTAGCCTGTGACACCACGCTCTAGCCAACCCTCTAGGTGAGCTTACAAGCTCTAAGTGAACAAACAGCACACGTGAGCCAGCGCTCTAGCTAACGTTCCAAGCAAGCTTAAGCGATCAAACGACATACGCAAGCCGGGGCCCCAAGCGGGCGAGTGCTCCAGCCAACATTTCAAGCGAGTGCACGCGCCAAGCAAGTAAATAGCACATACGAGGCAGCGGTCAAAACGGGCCAGTGCTCCTGCTGATGCTCCAAGCGAGACTACACCCTCCAAGAGAGTAAATGGCACACACTCCAGTTGACGCTTCCAGCAAGCCAAACTTCTGAACCCAATAGAAGAAGGAGGCGGAGAAATACTCTCAGGGATAAACATTAGAGACGAGATCTCATTAAGGTGTGCCCTATCCTCTTATATGATGATCAAGAGATCATCTTCATGTTTACCTACAACCGTCTAGCACGATGAGCTTCAGATTACACTGATCTCTAGCCGTCCTAGCAGGTGAGCTAATGATCAAGTTACACCGATCTCTGGTCACTCAAACTGGAGAGCTGATGATCAAGTTACACTGATCTCCAGCCGCCTTAGTTGGTGCGCTAACAATCACTTTCAATTGGTCTCCAACCACCTTAGTTGGTGAGCTAACGATCAATTTAGGCTGATCTCCAACCGCCTGACACGGCGCGCTGATGATTACTTTACTTTGATCTCCCCCACCTTAGTTAGTGAGCTAACGATCAATTTAGGCTGATCTCCAGCCGCTTGACGTGGCGCACTGATGATCAATTTCCACTAATCAATAGTTACTTAATTTGGTGAGCTTACGATCACCCCACGCTAACCAATAGCTGTCTGACACAATGACCTTAAGATCTAGTCTTAAAGGTCAAGTCATATTATTGCGGGTAAAGTAATATAAAGGCTGACATCGAGATGTGGACCCAAACAATAGGTCACTAAGCTACAGGCCTGGGAGTTAAAGGTTGCATCATCCCCTTTACAGGCCTAAATGACAATCGTTGGTCTACAAGCTTGATGACTTTGACAACTTTTAGGGTTAACACATCTAGCTAGAAACTAGATAACCTAAGGTTTAAGTCCCACATCTACAAGTTACATGACTCATCGGCTAACAGATTAAAGGCCAGGATGATAAGTAGTAGGTCTAAAGGCTACGACCTGATAGTCAAGTCATCTCATTGCTGACTTGGAAACCTAAAGGTAATACCACCCAATGGAAGGTCCGCTAAATTGGTCAAAAGGCTATTAGTAGAACCAATCGATGACCTAGGACTTGAGATGTCCAATTCGTGACCTCATCATTCCATATAGCTAAAGGAGCTATGTGAATAAAGCATTCTTCACTCCAAAGAATCCGTCAAGACGTACCAACCTAACAGTATGAAGTCGGTCTCTAGTTGCATGATTCAGTTCACAAACAAGTTTTGAAATGCAAGGTCTAAACCCGATCTACCCTCGACTCCAGACCTGGAGGGCATTTGTTGTACCCTAAAATACGGGTCAAAGCTAAGGATAGTCAAGTCAAGAGTCAACAGGTTGAAAGTCAAAGGATCATATGGCAATTACCCAAGACTTAATGGCTAAGGAAATATTGTCAACCAAATGGGGGCCACTTTCAGACACGCTCACATGAAACCCCATCTCTCTCTCTCTCTATGGGATCCCTTTTCTCTCTCTATATCTTTCTTTCCAATAATTCTCTGCAACTCTAAAAAAAGAGCAGAAAACAATCCTTCACCCTCCATGACCTCTATTTTTATGCACAAAAATAAAGGAGATAGAGGAAAAATGTTCTATTTGATGTGGAGATGCTGATACGCCCCATACGGATTTGATCCACTCAAAAGCACTCTCAAAAGTTGTATACAAATCCAACTCGATTTCATTATTTATCATCTTCTTTGTTTGTTGGCTTGAATGGCAAATTTTGATGTCAACATGTAATACTAAAGCAGCTGAGTATATGCGGCCCACCCCAATTTTCCTGCCTAAACTCAGCTACTTTCTTTTTTTATTTTTTATTTTTGGCTGGCTTGATTAATTAATTAATTAATAATGCATTGGGACATACACCAACCTATGTTTTCTGGAATGCTTTCACGCAGGTGGCTATTTAATTTCTAGAGTGAGAATCTACCTCTCTTTCTCTCTCTATCGAGACTTTCCTTTTCTCTTCCTCTCGATCTCATCTTCTTTCTTCCTTAAACCCTATTATCTATGCATAAATTTTCTTTCGTTTGTGTTAGATTCTCCTTTTCTATCGGCTGTTTCACAACGGATGGATCGTATTTGGTGGCCGACACAATCCAGAGGCAGTCTAGATTTTCTTTTATCCAGCCATCGCAACTCCGGTAGTGACAACGGCTGATCCAACAAGATTTCTCTTCTGGGTTTTAACTACGTTGGGCTTGTGTTTTTCTACAAATCGATCTTCACTTCCGGTGTGAGTTTTGTCGAATAATTTGGAACATCATCGAGGTAATATGAAATCCTTGCTTTCCTTTTCATGGTTCTGATTTTTTTGTAGCATTTTCCTTTCGGGAGAATGATGATACACTTAATCTATTCATGAGATGCCAGTGATGACTTTTTTTTTTAAACCCTCTATCGATATTTTCCTTCTACTTTGAAGCCCAACCAGTTAACGTCAAATTTGAGGTAATTCTAAGATTTCTATCACTTTGCTGGTTGATATAGGACATATCTTCTACCATCTTTTATATGATAAAGCTGATATTGATTTGCAGTGGGTTGGGTTTATCTGAGACCTTGAATAGGAAAGAATGGGTAGAAGTTCGGGTAGTTCTGTTACTGTATGTTATTGCAATTGCTCTCTGAATTTTTCCATACAAGGGAGAAAAATATTACTTTTATATACAGATGTAGAAATAATCCAAAATTGCTACAACAGACACATTGCTGGGTTTGAATCCAAAATTATGAAAAGGTGTTATATTAAGACAACGTCCTCTGCTGAGTATGTTTAGTATTTGCTCTGTTTCTATACATAAACTGAGTTTATGAGAAAAGTTTTCTGCTCTTTGGTTCTTGGTACTCAAATCTTACAATTTGAATTTGCTATTAATTTATACCTTAACTCTGAGTTTTAGCATGATATTCTATTCTGCTTTATCTTTTCCATCAACGATCGTTATCTACCAACAATAGGTCGCTTTATTATTTTGGCGAATTCATGTTAGATCTTTTATTTTAATAAGCTATTGGATATGATTAAAAGCTTGTTGTATTCATGCTTTTGTTGTTTGGATTTGTGACGGGGGATTGAAACTCTATGTATTAGAGAAGCTTTTGGGAATTCAAGTGATAATTAGATTGTACTCCTATTTTATAATCAGAAACATAGTAGAATTTTATCATAATATATTAATGTATGGATATTAACAACATACAATACATATTATTCAGTTTCTATAATTTGGAATTGGGTTTATGCTCATTAGATGGATGAAATTCAAATGCATTGACTCGTGTATTTTGTTTTGACATGTAGGACCTATTTTCTAATATATGGGAAAGAATTCATAAATGATTTCTTATCTATGTAATTTTTCAATCCTTATGGAGTGCTTATGCATAGAAACGGCCACTGGAAGTGGACTCTTGCTTATGGAGTGTCACATTCCTCAAGGTATCAACATGTGGCGGTAAGTGATCTTTTAATTGATTAATTGTTTCTTCTTACCATATGACTCTCCAATATTCATTTAGTCATTCTTAATGTTATTAATCTTCCCAATTTTATCTGAATCATCTTATCTTTAATGGGCATGTTATTTTTAATCTAGCTTATTCATATATGCTTCAACAAGTATGCATAGTTGTGGTCCTTTGGACTAAGAGAGTATTTTTGCAATTGAGTGGGCTTCTGTTATGTCACTGGCTTTTTTTTGGTTCCATTATAACAAATTTTGTAGTCACATGTGTCTTTTATTTCATTAGCCATTCTTTTCTTTTAAGCGTAATGAGTTTACTTCGATGATTGCAATTTTTTAGGGTTGCATACCTGATGTTTTACGTTGAAAATAATTCGTTAACAACACATCCATCTTTCCCTGTGAATTTCTTGGGTTTCCAGCCTGGGGTATTGGAATCTGATGCTAATATTTTGAATTCCAGAGAGTGTTGTTTCAAAATTTTGAATTTCTGGGTTACTCTACTGCTGCTGGTGAATCCATTAGAAGGCATGAGTAAAATATTCTTGGCTATCATTAATGCTGTGACCATTAGATTTTTTTTTTTTTTTTTTTTTTAATTTTTTGCTGATCTAGGTAAAATTTTAGTAATTTTTTATTTGGTGAATATTTAAAGGAAATTATTAGATGTTTGATTTCATTATAGTTGGGAAGACACTGGAGGCCTTGAAAAGAACCCGATTAGTAGCCCAACTGGCATCCCCAATTGGTAATGGATGCCAATGGGGCTGCTAATCGGGTTCTCAACATATTATTAGATTATTGATATTTTTTTTTACGGGAATTGATGCAGACCCACTTGGTAAATTTCCTTTGATACTATCATGTGTTATAATAGTTTTATTTAATGATCTAAATTATTCGTTTTATATTCTTAATTAATCTTTTGTTGCTAGTGTACCGTTTTGATAGGTAGTTTATGCAAAGAAAATGGACCGGAGGTACTGGAAGATTATGGTATTGACATTTTACATTTCTAATCACATTTTGTTTCCTTGTCCGTATTGCTGGTTTTTTACTTTAGATGGTTGAAATTGTCTGGGTTCATTCACTTTGCTACTATGTTTTGTCATGTGAAGTCTGACGACGCCTTAATATTATGTTTTTGGACGGCTTTGTATAGAATTCGTCAGAGACTATATATCAAAAATCAAGTGGAATACTCTTTTGATATGTTTACCTAACTGATAAGGATTAAAATCTTAATTTCATTCAAAAAGGATTGAATCTTACAAAAAAGTGTTTCAAATTTTGTATTGATAAATATGTGCCTTAGATCGTTGTCATGCAATTTTTTCTCCTCTAAATATGTACCATCTTTAAGCAGCAATAAACTAAAACAGAGATGGATCCAAATAAACTTCAAAGAGAACCAATTAGAAGACTAATGATTATGGGAATGTCTTTGTGGATATCTTTCAATTTCATAATAATGAATGAATTGCCAACCGAAGCAGATATGTCATATTTTATTTTCTACTATGTACATTTCCAAGAAAAATACACAATTGAACAAACAAAATAAAAATAAGCAAAAGGCAAACTATGGATCAGTTATATCACTAATTCTTCACATAGGAATTCAATCAAACACCTTATGTGCATTGCATATTTCTCTTACAGCATACGATGCAAAGCCGTAAAATCACAGATGATTTTTACGCCAATTTTAAATTTATTGTGATGGCTCTTCTCTTTCACATAAATATTGCATACCGCATGCTGTCTCTAACCATGATATGATTCACTTCCGACGACAAGTGCGCCATTCCTGTGGAAGCCCACGCACCCTCTCTGCCGTTCGTGCGCGGTTGAGCCAGGCACGAAAACTTAAACAGCGAGATCGGAACCCAAGCAATGCCGTATAACACAGAAAGCCCATTATTGCATCCGCACCATCTCATTCTTCCGTCCACCAATATGGGTCCGTCCTGATTCCGCAAAACGTCCTCATCCGCCACCCGTGAACTTTTCTTTAGCTTTCTTCTCATCATTGCAGACAGCATCCTTATCATCTTCTCCAATTGGAATTTGTGAACAATAGGGTTTGATATTTTTGGTTTTATGGAGTGAATAATTACAAAAGTTCCAACTTCCAACTTTCCAGTGCAAGTGGAGTGGTGGATCAATGGGTGCGTTTAGTGCTTATCCCCAAAGTTTCGCCGGTAGTTTCGTTTCGGTTTTAGGATAATATGTGCAGTTGGTCCCCAAAGTACGACTGAAGTTTCGAATTGGCCTTTACAGTTTCTTTTGTTTCAAATCAACCGTTAGTCTTTTGTTTCAAGAGAAACTAAAGTTTCTTTCTTCGTGACCTCGTTTGTTTCTCTTTCCAGTCACTCTTTTATTAATTTATAATTTTTTATTTTAATTGTAGAGGAGGGGGATTTTGATCAGTAACGAAACCAGGCGCAGTAGAAGAGTGGGTAAGAGAGGTGAGTAGTATAGTATACACTTTCAAAAAAATAAAAAAATAAATTTCCATTTTGGGAGGCCCACCATGGCCCCCTTGCCTCCGCCCATATTAGTGGCGGAGCGCGTTGAAAGGTGGGTCGAATAGGTGAGCTGTATAGTACATATAGTTAAACTCTTTATATATAATTTTTTTTTTTACGAAAGAAAATATTTTCCTCCATTTTGTGGGGGACCATGGCCCGCCTTGCCTCCGCGAGTGCCCTTGACCAAGAGTTTGGAAAACTAATTAAGATATCATTATACTATATGTGTTTTGGTGTTCTTTTATTTATTACTCCTTCTGTCACACAAAGATAGTTCAGTAGTTATTTTCATATAAATTAAAAAACGATAGTTAATTAATATAGCTAGAATATTAAATTTTACCTTATTTTTCCACATATACCATTATACCTCAATAATTATTTGAAATATTTTCAATGAATAGGTTGTTGAATAACAATAATTAATTAGAGACACATATAGAAATGAGACATTAAATACATACTTAATAGAATAGTAGACTATCTTTTTAAATAGAAGTAGTAGCAGTGGTAGTAGATTACTATTATAGTGAATTGTTCTCATGCTGAGGGCTTCATGTGAAATCATATCCTATCAATAAGAAATGTTTCCTATTTATAATACAGTGTCAAGTGTTCTACTCGTACAAAAATATTTAAAACTTAAAACCATCTGGTATTGCTCGTGAGTAGTGACTCTTTATAGATTATCAAACAACCATTCATGGGTTATCATGCAAGCAAGCTTGAGGAGATGGCCTATAATTAATTTTGGCTCAAAGTGATTTTTTCAGAGCTTTTACCAATATACTTTATTAGCATAGTTTAAACTTGCAATTACGATTTTTTTGGGTTTTTTGAAAATTTTTTGTAATTGCCTACTCTT
>CAVNYN010289169.1:40497-56312 GCA_963692815.1 Nyctanthes arbor-tristis | reverse complement strand
CACCAATTTTTCCCTCAACTCGCTTGTACCACTTGTGTATTAAAGAAGAAGAAAACATCTCTATTTATAAGCTTCGTTTCCTTGGAAGACAAGTCAATCCTTCTATAATTTAGATTCCTTTTTCTCATAGGATTCTTCTTCTTTCCCTTTCCTTTTTCTTTTTAACTTTGGATTATTTTTGGCAACAAACCCAACAAGAACTTCCCTACAAATAGCACTCACATAATTTATCGCCTTTAAAGTTACAGTCTATGAGGCATTGTCTGAAATGGCAAGGAGAACCCAAAAGTATGAGTTTGTGTAGATTTGTCGAGCTTGATGTTAGTTGGTTTATTGATTTTTTAATGATTGATTATACGGATATGGTTCCAACATTTATAATGGTAAATTGTATATTGTACTTTAAAAAAAAATAAAAATTTAACCCTTTCAAGGGGAAAAAAACGCTTGAAGTAACAAGTCAAGTAGCTTTAACGTTTCCGACTAGATGAAGGCCCTAAATTCAAGTCTCATATTCTCATTACTATCCATTTCAAAATTACGCACATGTTATGTTAAAATACTATAAATGTGATGTGACCCAGTTTAAACTTTTAGTCAAGGGCTTCTTTTCTCTTTCCTTTTCTTTTCTTTATTTTATTTTATTTTATTTTATTTTATTTGTTTGTTAACAAAGAATTGTGAGAAAGTGGAATCGAATATTTGATCAAGAGTATTTTTGACACAGAATCCATATCTTTATTGCCCCTCCACGTTACTTGTCTAATTCAATGGCTTAAAGCAAAGTTAGCTAAAGCATTAAGCCACTAACCTTCATTCATGATATAAAGCCAAGACATTCCCCATTAATGGTGATATAACCTTATGATTGGATTATTATTATATTCCTTTTGCAAATACCTTTGCGAAATCCTCCGTAGCATATAAATATGAATCTCGCTAGAGTGGAGAATAATTAATCCTTATTCAGATTAGGGTAACCCCAAAATTCTCATGATTATGTTTTGACCTCAATTTGTTTAAGAATTTCCCTTTTACTATGGCGCCTTAAAAATTCATTATACCCGTTGAAATGGACTCGGTGTTTAGTATTTTCTCAATTTAAGAAATGTAGTGTAAAAAAATACTCATTATAAATCGAATTATGTCATGTTACGAAATTTATTATTACATATAAAAGTTGCTCAACCACAATAGTTAACCACGAGTTCTGCATGTATGTATTCATATGCATGTATATATATCGTAGTGGTCCAATAGTATGAGATTCGTTTAAATTTATATATGTGAAGTGGTCGGAGACCAAAACTTTGCATTGACAATAACAATGAAAGTGTTGGTCGGGGGTGGTTCCAGTGAAATGGACCATTGCTTCACGCGGGAGAACATAGGGTGTCTTCGAATGTCCACGTGAACGGGACACTTTTATTTCTTTTTTTATTTTTGATGACTTGTATTTTAATATTAATGTAGACGGATTTTTAGTTTAGTTGGTATCACTATATAGGAGAATGAGTGAATGTATGAAAACATGAGACAACTAATAAGAAAATGACAATTAGACTGGAGACTGGTCTCCAATCTAGATAAATAGTAATATTTTTCAAGATTTATCAATTTAACATTTTAACTTTGTTGGTTATTTATTATTATTAATTAATTCAATATCTTGTTTTCTTTAATATGTAAATTCAGCTCGATAACTTTTAAGGCAGGAATTAATTTATCGATTGTATTTTCTTTTATCGGTAAGTTCTTATATTTTTTGTCGCATCGCTCCACATATCTTAAATTCCTAGCCGTTCTTTTCCACTACATTGCATTTCAGTGTTAAGCTAATAGTTGTAGGATTTAAAAAGTGTCTTAAGTGCATGTTTGGTTTATCAAGAATCGCTTTCTTTCTTGGGACCTATAACAATTCTCAAATTTGGATGTTGCCTTTCACAAAGTTGTTGAAAAGACTACACGACTTTCCTTTCATGGAATATTTGAATTTTCACCCATGCATGAGCAAATTCATGTATTTTGTAATTCCACTTAGCTCAAAAATTTTTAGTACTAGCATTCATTGACTCTACCTCTTAAATGAATCAATTAAAAATAAGTAATTGTCCCCCCTATTAGTGAATTTCAGTTGTTGACCAGTAAATGACGCCATAAAGGCACAATCTACTGGTGCTAGAACACAATTGTCAATTTACCTTCACATTTCCATATACATAAACAATTAAAAAAAGAAAAAAGAAACTCCCATATACATAAAAAACTTGAGTTAGCATGGAGTTTCTATTTAGTTGTTAATCAATAAATTAAAGGCATGTTAAGTTTATATATATATATATATATATATATATAGACACACACTATTTTAGCATGACCACAAATCACATTTTGGCCAAACAAATCACATGCATGATCCACATATCTTATAAGGCTCTCAGTGCTATATAAATTTCCACCATTTAATTATACTCATTCACTCTTTTATTTCAAGAAAAATGAAATAAATAATGAGGCGAAACACTCTAGGGCCTAATAAGTCAAGCCATAGTTCCACCTCAACTCGAGCACATATATAGAGCAATGCAACACATTTGTTTTAACATGTTAAAAGTTTCAAAATATGTCACGTCTAGCCGACATCGCAATACAAATATAGTGAATTGTGATGGATTGAATGAATGAATGAAAATTTCTTCAATTCTAATTCTAGAAAAGCTTATGACTCAAGATTCCAAAAATTTGCTCTACAAATAAAAAGATTCCCATGGTGGGCTTGTAAAAAGAGAGAATAGGATATAAAGATATATAATTAGATTCTCCTCAATCCTATTACATACCCATACCCTCTCAGGCAAGATTGAATGATCCCAAACCCCACCCCATATATATACCCCACCGGATTCCCAAACACACTCCCTTGAAAGCTACTATTTGTTACCACTACCCTATATAAACACATTATCCATATCTCGAGCAATCATCATCAGCAACCCACAATTCAAACTAGCTAGTTATAACATATAACTCCTTCAAAGATGTCTGGTGTTTGGGTATTCAAGAATGGCGTCGTTCGGCTCATTGAAAACCCGGGGGACTATCAAGGAGCCTCCTCGATTGGCCAGAAAAAAGTGCTAGTTCATGTCTCCAGTAATGAAGTTGTCACGTCTTATGCTGTCCTCGAAAAGATACTATTTTCATTGGGGTGGGAGAGGTACTATGATGATGTTGAACTTCTACAATTCCACAAAAGATCCACAATACATCTCATCTCACTTCCGAGAGATTTCAACAAGTTTAAGTCCATGCACATGTATGATATTGTCGTGAAGAACAGAAATGAATTTGAAGTAAGGGATGTTGTGCACTAGTCAAATGTTATGTATTTCTTTGGATTCAATTTGTGTGTGAACAGTGTGTTTAATTAATTGGCTGATTTCATGTTATCTTCAACTGGGGAGATCACAATGTACAATTTCTAGGGTTTGTTTTTAATTTCACGAGTCATTAAGAATTAATATTGGTGCACCATGTTCATTGAGAATTTCACCACAAAAGCTGGTTTTCTTGCTTCCTATTATATAGTATGGCTAATGGCTTTTGTTGTGAGCAGAATTTAAGATGCATAGAAGGCTTAAACATCGTCCTCTTCATTCTATTGTACTAGAATGTACGTACTTGAAAAGAAGAAGATGAAGAAGAAAAAAAATCCAATCCATTGTGAAAAATTCTCCAAATATCTGCTGATCGACCAGTGAGACGTTACACATTCTTTCAAGCACGTATTTCCACAAGAGTATTTGCGGCGTTCTATTTATAACTATAGTGACAGGCAACTAATTACCTGTGTGTATTGGTTAGACATGATAGCAAAAAAATCATAAGACTTAATGGAACTAGTCTCATCCTCATAATCCATTGAGGATCGATGGACGACGGGGTGTCCCTCTAACCATGACAGTGAGCTGCCACACGTAAATTCTTTTGGGAATGGAAAAGTTTTATGAGAAACAAATCCTACCAATAGAATGTTTCTCTGCTAATCACATTGACTCCAAGATTGCAGTATGCTCAATGCTTTAACATAGATCTCTTTCTTATTGTAGTCTAAGGAACCCACATTCTATATATAAAGCTTCTACCTTTGTTCTTGTAATTTGTGTTTTGGAACTGGAGACAATAAGTTAAAATGGTTTGCAGGAATTGACTGAATCAAGGCAGGAGCTTCTCACTAGAATACGGAAATTAAAAGAGGTGATTTCATTTTATTCACTCAAATTTTTGTTTGTTTTATTTTATTGGGTGCTTTAGATATTTAAGTCTAGAATTGATAGCCACTTCATCTTTACACATGTGAACATCAAAATAGCAAAAATACACTTGATTTTTTCAAAAATACATATGAGTAGATCTGATAATAAAATAAATTAGAGATTAAACAAAATAAAAAAATACAAGTAATAATAGAAAAATCAATAGATTTGTCCAGATTTCCTGGGATATGACGGGTATATTTCAAAAAGGATAAGAGTCCCACCGTTGTGGATGACAAGCCATGTATATATATATGATTGCTATGGTACACTAAGAATTGAAAATTCTGAGAAACAACAGAACCCGTTGATCCTCCAAGGCGAAAAAAGCTCTGAAGACAGAAGTCATGAAGCTTGATATCCTCCACCACGACCTGAGAATTGGAGGGAGTTGAATCTTCCACTAAATGTTGCTTCTTAGACGGAGGATGATCCGAAAGATCTGAGAAAGCAATATGAGATGACAATTCTTCTCAATGCACAAAGGGAAATTGCTGATAAAATATTACATGCTCCGTAGGGAAAAAATGGGGTGAAGAAAAGTTGAACGAGATGCTAAAAGAGAAAGTCGAGCCATGCTGAATATTACAATAGGACATGGGACGCATCAAATCAGTACATCAAATCAACGTATTAAAATATTCAGTATCGTAAATTGGTAGCAATCACTAATATTACTCATCCATGTGTGCCATGTTTGGCCATTTATTTATTCTCAAGATTTAAGAAGTAAATTAAATTACTTTTAAGTTACATTTGCTTTTCAATTTTATTAACAAGATTTCCTAGGAATGCAATTCTTCTAAGCACCGTTAAACACGTTTAGCCCCAATTATGTATCTTTTTATTTTTTTTATTTTTTGGTTCAAAATAAAAATGAAATATCACAAAAACTTAGTAGAAAATAGTTGTGCAAATCATTTAAGATATATGAAGTAATTAACTATATAAGGATCTACTTCTGAATGTCTATCATCTTCTAATAGGACACATTCTATGGTGTTCATTGGACATCATGTATGGTGTCCTATAGGTTATGTGGCACACACCCATTGGACACTATAGGATCCTATGGTGTCCAATGAGTGCCTGCCACATAACCCATCGTACACCATTTACCATAGAAAAACCGCTTCTAATAGTGCTTCTTGAAACTGAAAGAAAATAAAATAGGGAAATTTAGATCTGGTACCCCTTTTTTTAATAAATTTCACATATACCTTCTTTTGTTGATTTTGCAGTTTCAACTCCCCCCAATTCTCAAGTCGTGGTGGAGAATATCAAGCTTCATGACTTCTGCCTTCAGAGCTTTTTTCGCCTTGGAGGATCAACGGGTTCTGTTGTTTCTCAGAATTTTTAATTCTTAGTGTACCATATCAATCATATATTTATATATATATATATATATATACATGGCTTGTCATCCACAACGGCGAGACTCTTATCCCTTTTGAAATATACCCGTGATACCCAGGAAATCTGGACAAATCTATTGATTTTTCTATTATTACTTGTATTTTTTTATTTTGTTTAATCTTCAATTTATTTTATTATCAGATCTACTCATATGTATTTTTAAAAGAATCAAGCGTATTTTTGCTATTTTGATATTCACAGGTGTAAAGATGAAGTGGCTATCAATTCTATTTAAAATCACCCATCAAATAATGAGAGCCCACTTGACAGTTCTCCGGCTTAATTGTCGGCTTAAGCCCGATAGAAATCCGATGTTAAGTTAGCCCATTCCAAATCCCAAAAGAAAAGAATATAATGCTAACTTCGTCACCACAGAGTCAAAGTAAGGTTAAATTAAACGATATAAGTTATACAATGTTTTACTCATCATCCCAAAATGTTACACTTTATAAATTAGACTTGACGAGCAATGAGTGGCTTCTGTCTTTCTCCCATTCAGAGGTGAGTGCAAGTCACGAGTCTAGGTATGCACTTACGTGAGATGATATGTGTCATAACAGCACATTGATGAGAAAGTGATGTATACTTATCACCACAATCTTTTTCTAACTCTACAGCTTTCGCCCAAATAGCCGTCTTAATTCGATGGATCATTAATCATCTAGGAATTAGGGAACTATATTTACTTATCTAGGAAAAACCTTTATTCTTATTATTATTTTTTACAAAAACACGATGTACACACATGGCACAGAGACATCACACACCATCTAATAAAGCTATGATAATTTTATTAGACGCGGAATGATATATATGACACACATTCACACATTATGCGAGCGATGTGGGATCTAAGACCAGAATATGGAATACTACAAATTTTTTACACACAAAATAAGGTAATTTTACTGTCTTACTTTTATATATTGTGTGATTGGAAAAAAAATTTAAAGGTAAAATGGTGAATTTACCGTATTATGTAAAAGATTTTGTAAGAACTTCCCTACAAAAGCACGACTCACATAATTTATCCCCTTTAAAGTTATAGTCGATGAGGTCTTGTCTTAACTGACAAGGAGAACCCAACCGTATGAGTTTGTGTAGATTTGTCGAGTTTTATGTTAGTTGGTATATATGATTTTTTAATGATTGATTATACGGATATGATTCTAACATTTATAATGATAAATTGTATTGTACTTAAAAATATATATATAAAAAAAAAACAAACACTTGTAACAAGTCAAGTAGCTTTTAACAGGTTTCTGAGTAGATGAAGGCCCTAAATTCAAATCTTATTACTATCCATTTCAAAATTACGCACATGTCATGTTTTATTGAGCAAATAATAAATCTCGCTCACATGTAAGGGGTATGTTAAATTACTATAAATGTGTAAAAATGATATAATGTATGGTGGGATTATCCTGCTCATTACTATATAAATGTGACCCAGTTTAATGATTTAAACTTTTAGTCAAGGGCCTTTTTTTTTTTGATGTTACAAAGAGATTGTAAAAGAGTGGAATCGAACCTTGATCAAGAGTATTTTTGACACAAAATTCTTATCTTTATTCCCTTCCATGTTGTTGGTCTAATTCCACGGGTTAAAGCAAAGTTAGCTAGAGCATTAAGCCACTAACCTTCGTTCATGATATAAAGCCTTATTATATTGGATTATATTCCTTTTGCAAATAACTTTGCGAAATCCTCTTTTTGGCATACCAATAAGATTTACATATGTGGCATATAAATGTGAATCTCGCTAGAGTGGAGAATAATTAATCCTTATTCAGATTAGGTTAACCTCAAAATTCTCATGATTATGTTTTGAGCTCAATTTGTTTTAAGGATTTTCCCTTTTACTATAGCACCTTAAAAATTCATTATACCTGTTGAAATGTACTTGGTGTTTACGATTTTTTCAATTTAAGAAATGTATTGTAAAAAAATACTCATTATAAATCGAATTCTGTCGTGTTACAAAATTTACTATTATATATAAAATTTGCTCAACCACAACAGTTAACCATGAGTTCTACATGTATGTATACATATACATGCACGTATATATATAGTAGTGGTCCAATAGTATGAGATTCGTATAAATTTATATATATATATATATATGAAGTAGTCAGAAACCAAAACTTTGTATTGACAATAACAATGAAATGGACCATTGCTTCACGCGGGAGAACATAGGGTGTCTTCGAATGTCCACGTGAATGGGACGCTTTTATTCCTTTTTTGATGACTTTTATTTTATTTTAACATTATATAAGAGACTAGTCTCTCTACTTTAAATCAATAGCATTATTCTTCAAGATTTATCAATTTAACATTTTAACTTTGTTATATATTATTATTAATTAATTCAATGTCTTG
This sequence comes from Nyctanthes arbor-tristis, assembly GCA_963692815.1. Taxonomy (NCBI): domain Eukaryota; kingdom Viridiplantae; phylum Streptophyta; class Magnoliopsida; order Lamiales; family Oleaceae; genus Nyctanthes; species Nyctanthes arbor-tristis. The sequence continues at coordinate 48,195 of CAVNYN010289169.1, read as the reverse complement.
TTTTCTTTAATATGTAGATTCAACTCAATATCTTTTAGAGCAGCAATCAATTCATTGATTGTATTTTCTTTATCTGTAGGTTCTTATATTTTTCGTCACATCGCTCCACATATCTTAAATTCCTAGCCGTTCTTTTCTAGGACATTGCACGTTAGTGTTAGTCTAATTGTTGTAATCCTTCTATGGAGTCCATTAAACACTAATTATGATGTCTAATCTCTAATGTGGCAACTCCCATTGGACACATTTGGGTGAATGGGCCCAGCACACTCAATTGGGAGTTGCCACATTGTTCATTGGACATCAATAAATACCATAGAATGTGTACTAATAGTTGTAGGATTTAAAAAGTGCCTTAAGTGCATGTTTGGTTTATCAAGAATCGCTTTCTTTCTTGGGACCTATAAAAATTCTTCAAATTTGGATATTGCCTTTCACAAAGTAGTTGAAAATACTACACAACTTTCCTTTCAGAATATTTGAATTTCCACCCACACATGGCAGATTCACGTATTTTGTAATTCCATTTAGCTAAAAAAATTTTAGTACTAGCATTCATTGACTCTGTCTCTTAAATAAATCAATTAAAAATAAGTAACTATCCCCCTATTAGTGCCAAACATCTCGCGACCCTGCCAAAATGGGGGGCTGTTATTGGCCCTCCCACCCATTTTGGCAGGGTCGCGGGGTTACGCGGGTGAACACAACTCCCTATTAGTGAGTTTCAGTTGTTGACCATTAAATGATGCCATAAAGGCACAATCTACTGGTGCTAGAACACAATTGTCAATTTACCTTCACATTTCCATATACATAAATAATTAAAAAAGAAAAAAAATCGTATATACATAGAAAACTTGTGTTAACATGGAGTTTCTATTTAGTTGTTAGTCAACAAATTAAAGTCATCATTTAAATTTATATATATATACTATTTGAGCATGACCACAAATCACATTTTGGCCAAACAAATCACATGCGTGATCCACATATCTTATAAGGCTCTCAATGCTACACAAATTTCCACCATTTTATTATACTCATTCATTCTAGGGCCTTGTAAGTCGAGCCATAGCTCCACCTCAACTTGAGCACCTATATACAGCAATGCAATACGTTTGTTTTAACATGTTAAAAGTTTCAAAACATGTCACTTCTAGCCGACATCACAATACAAATATAGTGAATTGTGATGGATTGAATGAATGGATGGAATTTTCTTCAATTCTAATTCTAGAAAAGCTTGTAACTCAAGATTCCAAAAATTTGCTCTACAAATAAAAAGATTCCCATGGTGGGCTTGTAAAAAGAGATAATAGGAGATAAAAGATATATAGTTAGATTCTCCTCAATCCTATTACATACACATACCCTTTCAAGCAAGATTGAATGATCCCAAACCCCATCCCATGAATACCCCACCGTATTCCCCCACACACTCCCATGAAAGCTACTATTTGTTACCACTACCCTATATAAACACATTATCCATAACTCGAGCAATCATCAGCAACCCACAACTCAAACTAGCTAGTTGTAACTTATAACTCCTTCAAAGATGTCTGGTTTTTGGGTATTCAGAACTGCGGCGGCACTCCGCTCATTAAAAACCCAGGGACTATCAAGGAGCCTCCTCAATTGGCTAGAAAAAAGTGCTAGTTCATGTCTCCAATAATGAAGTTGTCACATCTTATGCTATTCTCGAAAAGATACTATTTTCATGGGGGGGGGGAGAGGTACTATTCCACAAGAGATCCATAATAAATCGCATCTCATTCCTGAGAGATTTCAACAAGTTTAAGTCCATCCAAATGTATGATATTGTCGTCAAGAACATAAATGAATTTGAAGTAAGGGATGTCGTGCCCTCGTCAAATGTTGTCATGTATTTCTTTGGATTCAATTTGTGTGTAAACAGTGTGTTTAATTGCCTGAGTTCAGGTTACCTTCAATTGGGGAGATCACAATGTACAATTTCTAGGGTTTGTTTTTAATTTCATGGCTCATTAAGAATTAACATTGGTGTACCATGTTCATTGAGAATTTCATCACAACCTGGTTTTCTTGCTCCCTATTATATAGTATGGCTAGTGGCTTTTGTTGTGAGCAAAGTTTAACATACATAGAAAGCTCAAAGTTTAACATACATAGAAAGCTCAAACATCTTACTCTTCATTTCTATTGTACTAGAATGTACATACTTGAAAGAAGAAGCAGGAAAAAAAAATCCGATCCATTGTGAAAAATTCTCCAAATAGCTGCCGATCCACCAATGAGATGTTACACATCTTTCAAGCACGTATTTCCACAAGAGTCTGCGGCGCGTTCTATTTATAACTATAGTGACATGCAATTACCTGATTACCTGTGTGAATTGGCTAGACATGATAGAAAAAAAATCATAGACTTACAATATAGGACTGGTCTTATCCTCATAATCCATTGAAGATTGATGGGAGATGGGGTGTTCCTCTAACCACGACAGTGAGCATGAGAAATTCTTTTTGGGAATGGAAAAGCATGAGAAACAAATCCTACCGATAGAATGTTTGTCTGATAATCACATGGACTTCATGATTGCAACACATCATGACAAAGGTTAGCATCTCAAAAAAGATAGACTAGCGAGCATTTGCACTCCAACAATTGAATCAATTGTTGGTTTGAGAGAATATAAGTTGGAAATTTGGATACTGTTGAGAATGCATGCTTACCTTGGTGCAAGAGGTAAATTGGGTACCTTGACTTTGATATTAGTTAAAGGGATTATTTGTCTAACAAATTTTAGTAACAATATTGCCAATCAAATCCATCCATTTTGATTTTTGATAAATAGAATTCCCTTACTCCATGAGTATCGAACTTGACACTCCATGTAAATCAGAGATTGAAATGTGTATACAAGATCCCAATTTATTGTTTACAACCCTATATACAATTGACTTGTTTTATTTGTATAAAACACCGAGTTTTTAGTACTCTTAAAATATTGAAAGTTTTTTAGACCACTTTGGCATGAATTTGCCCCCCACGAGCTCAGACTTGAAGTAGGATTTTGATCTCAAGAACTCGATTATTTCATCTCTTTTCACTTAGCCACTCGTAAACCATTAGCATTGTAAATTAAAGATGTCATCTAATCACTCGACTTGGGTCTATAATTGGCATTATTAGAGCATATCAACCACAAAAAAACTGCTTTGCAATGCTATAATTGTTTATAATAATATGTAGAAATTATAATGATGAGAATCAAATAGCCCACTCATGAATATAAATGTTCCAAAATTGGTATTAGATAGTCATGTAGCATAACAAATTTATCTCCACATTAGCATACTCTCTTTAATTCACATTAACGGCTGCTATTATATCATATCATGTAGTATAACATAATGTATCGCACATAATACACTCTCTTTAAATCACATCAACAGTTGGTGTTGTAACTAAACATTTTCACTCTTTTAATGAATACTAATCAAGAATTAAAAAGAATAAATAAATTGACAAAAAAAAAAAGAGAAGAAATTCCTCCAAGAAGAAATTCGCCCGCCCAAACACATTAGTCAGAAAAACTCAAATTTTGAAATTCAACTTATATTTGCTTTTTTTTTTTTCTTTTTTTTCTTTTTGTCTCATGTTTACTTGCCTCTCCCTCTCTCTCTCCCCCCTCTGTTTTCCATTATTAAAGTCCAGCTAAACTCATCTGCATCCCAAAATCTCCGCAGTAAAACCTCCGAAAAATCCAGATCCAAATTCGAAATCCACATCATCATTCGATGGAAGACTCCGATTCCACCGCCACTGTTCCTCCGCCCGCTTCTCTTTCGGTGGTATTTTTCTTTTGTTTTCTATTTTTCTTTGTATGTGCTGTACATACGCTGTGTTTTTATTTTTAAATCTTTATTGGATACATGAATTGAGATTGTTTTGTTTCTATCTGGGTGTTTATGCTTTGTTGAAGAATTATTTTTAATTATTATTTCTATTTTTTGCTGAAGAATTATTTTTAAGTTCTATCCGATGGGAACTTTATTTCTTCTATTTGCTGTGGGTTTGAGTTTCTATTTCTTTTAGTTTCTGCAGAAGAATTATTTTTAATTGTTATTTGGTGTATATATGAAAATCTGAGTATTAAATTTGGCGTCTTAACTAAGTCTTTGTATCTGCTTATTTTCCCCCTCTTTTTTGCAGAACAAAGAGAATGTGACGCCAATCAACCCTAAGATTGCAGTATGCTCAATGCTTTAATATAGATCTCTTTCTTATCATAGTCTAAGGAACCCACATTCTGTATATAAAGATTCTACCTTTGTTCTTGTATTTGTGTTTTGGAACTGGAGACAATAAGTTAATTTGGTTTGCAGGAATTGACTGAATCGAGGCAGGAGCTTCTCACTAGAATAAAGAAATTAAAAGAGGTGATTTCATTTTATTCACTCAAATTTGTGTTTGTTTTATTTTATATTCTTTCAGTTTCAAGAAGCAGTATTAAAAGATGATAGACAGTCACTGAGTCACATGTAGATCTTTTCACTTGATGTCTTATTGCACAATATCTTTAGAAGATGATAGACAGTCAGATGTAGATCTTTATGTAGTTACTTATTATATCTTAAATGATTTGCACAATTATTTTCTACTAAATTCTTCTGGACCTTCAAAGAATGAAAAGAGACTTCATTTTGTGGTCAAAATATTAGTCCATTACATTGACTCTTTTTATTTTTTACTCATTAGGATCTCCAAGGATGGAGGACAAAGTTTGACACCCAAGTTAAGGTCTACCGTGATGTAAGTATTAGGGTGTTTCTTAGACGTGCTTTATTCTATAAATATATATTTGTATGTTTTGACGTGCTCAAAATGTTTAATTTGGTCTACTCCCTCTGTTTAGAATGTATTAATAGTAGCTTAATATCTAAAGTACGCCTACTCCAAACTTTTTGTGCACAAGCGCATAAGATTGTTCCCCTCACAGTAAATGGTCAAGTAACCTTTTGCTGGAAACACTAAAGCAAAATTTGAAGCCTTTAATCAATTATGAAAGAAGTATGAAACAAATCACAACTATATTCCTATACGTCTACTACGGCTACTTACTATATAACAGCATGGTTTCTGTTTCTTATACAATCTATAGAAAACTTCAAAAATTTGATTGTAGGTAGATGTTGAAAAAATTTATCCACATGATGCAAGTATCATTTGGCTTGCCAATTGCCATTGAACTCTTTATCCTGCATTCTACTTCTTTCTTGCTGGTTTTGTGTGTCTTGATGAAGGAATTGGCATTGCACTTTGTATACATGTTCTGAAAAGGTTATAACATGAAGAGAGTCCTTTAACTGGATATCTACCCTTTGATTAATGTTAACCTTAATCCAATCTCATATGCTTGTAAATGTAAAATATTGAAGATGCACGTTAAATGTCTCTTTAGAATACAAGCTCTTAGTGTAAATCTGTTGCTGTTTTCTTGGTGAATATCTAAAGATGTTTGGTTTATGCTCAGTAAGTATTTAAATGGACAATTTATATAAGATTAAATTCTTCAAGATGTGAAAAAGTAGCTGGTGATGACTATCTCCACTGTGTTTTGGATGTATCCATTCACTTCAGTGAATAGCTTCTCAAACTCCTTGGAGTTATAGCAGATAAAATTGGAACATTTTTCTGAAAACTTCCGTACTATAGCGTTCATTACATTGACACCCAAGTTACATTGACTCTTGTTTCCTTCAGGAACTTTCAGAGCTTAAGAACTCCTTATATTCTGAAGTAGAACATCTTCGATCAGTGAGTGGTCCTTGTATAATTTCACTGGTTATAGTCAAGAAGTGCTTTATTTACTAGTTTGATTAATGAATGAAGGATTTTCAAGAACTGAAGAACACTCTTCAGCAGCAGCAGGAAGATGTTAATGCAAGCCTGAGAAACCTCGGGGTAGATTTTCTTGTACTTCCACTTTATGACAAATCTTCAAGCAAAGTTCATATATTCCCATTTGTTTTCTCCTTCTCAATGTTAGTTTGAGTTTTTTGATATATTCTTCTCTATTTCTTTAGCTGCAAGATGTTTCGGGAGATGCAAAAGAGACTGAAGTTCCCACTGTTGAAAAAAATGATGAAAAAGCTCAAGATATACCGATAGATGATAATGGTAAAGAAAATGAGTAGATGGAGTTTTTGCTCAATGATCTGTGGAAGGGACGAGTCCATTTGGGCTTGGATGTCTCATTCATGTACCGGAAGACAATTTGTTGCATTGAAGAAGATGAAGCTCTCATCCTTAATCAATTGTCACCAAATTGCATTAGCTTGATCAATTTTCGTATCTGATGCATCAAGGTAGAACTATTGAGGAATTGTAGAGAATTCCAGACTGTTAACAGCAAGAAATGTAATCATATGTTGAATTATGGAGTTTGAATCAATTTTTTCTTGGTTCGTCTTGTACGTATATTATTTGTGTTTGCTGGTGTACATGCTTTGGTTTAAATATTAAAAGCAGTTGAAGTCCATTATTTTAAAGCTAAAATGGGGTAATTTGCTCATTTAAGAAAGAATTGATTACAAAATCACTTAAAGTAACTTTTAATATAACCAAACATGCTAATATCTCACAGTTTTAAGTGCCACTTTTGTAGTAGTGAAAAATGAAAATGATGGCTTTCCTTCATAAAATCAGACACTATTTGAGGTGGGTTTCGCTAAAGAGTCAAACATTTAATGAGGTGAATGATGGTCTATTTTGCTTGCTGAATTTGCTTTAACCTATGGAAAGTTGAATGAATTCTGAGTTGTCTCGTCTCCGCCAGAGTTTGTTTAATTTTTGGCATTTAAGGCCTATCAATGTTCTTTATTAGAGACACTTCTTCGGTTCATTACTAGATCTACGGAAAGATACAAAGCAACTAGATGTTTATCATCTATATCACTTAAAAATTTTTAGTGTTGATTTATCGTCCCGACTCTCTTCTGACATCAAAAACTCTGACATCAAAAACTAAAGCCACGACGTCGAAAATGGTCCTTGAGGTCATGATGGATGGTTTCTTTCTAATAAGTGGTTGTACATGGTCCTTGAGGTCATGATGTATGGTTTCTTTCTAATAAGTGGTTGTACCTTCGAGGCATCGACAATAGATTGTTGATTCTGCCATGGCCTTAAATTTATTGAGAAGGTGACCCCTCTTTCTTTATCCTTTCAAACTTATAATTGAAACCCTTTAACTTCCTTTCTTGCATAATAATTGTAATCGAAAATGGCTTTTTGTGGGGGAAATTTTGCTTGGCACAATTCTTGAAATCTTTTGTCACCACTCATCAATATGCAAAAAAGCCTACAGTTCAATTTTATTTATGTCGTCTCGTAAATGCTCATGCCTGATTATCAAACATATATTTAAGTGCGTCATGTACATATCTTTAATTGTTTAAACTTTGAGACGAGGGGATAACGGGAGTCGGGATGTGACATGTTGCCACAATCATATAAAGTGGAAGTATATAAATATGCAATACTGTTGCACAAGAACAGGCAGTGGCCAATAGCAGTGGGCATCAAATATCAGTTTTATATATCACAATAGATTTATACTTGACACCCCAAAAATGTGTAGCAACTCTCTCCCTCTAGTCTAATCTTGTATTCATTTCTTCATTTATTCCCCCTCCAACACATCCCACCCCC
>CAVNYN010289169.1:21446-40224 GCA_963692815.1 Nyctanthes arbor-tristis | reverse complement strand
AGTGGGCATCAAATATCAGTTTTATATATCACAATAGATTTATACTTGACACCCCAAAAATGTGTAGCAACTCTCTCCCTCTAGTCTAATCTTGTATTCATTTCTTCATTTATTCCCCCTCCAACACATCCCACCCCCCCAAAAATACTCCTTCTCCTCTCTCTGTTTTCTCTCCATGGCCTCAGCATCAACAGAAGAACCTTTACCAGCTCTGCAATACCAGGTAAATTCCCAAGATTCTGCTTCTTTTCTTCAACTTTTAAGCTTCTTTTCTGTTTGTCTTCCAGACATTTACCATTTTCTGTTCATTTTCATGAGTTTCTGCATTCAAGCTTCTTTTCTGTTTGTCTTCCAGACATTTATCCATTTCTGCTTATTTTCTTGAATTTCTGCTGGTTTTTGTTTGTTTTTCAGACATGGGTTCTCAAGGTTTCCATCCACTGTCAAGGCTGCAAAAGGAAAGTCAAGAAAGTGCTTCAAGCCATTGAAGGTACCATAATCCTCTGTTTTAAAGAAAAATTTCAGATTATCAGCAGTACTATACTCTATTAAGAAAGAAATAAGTTAATATCGCTTAATTTACTTTCGAGTACCCGATATGGTCTATATGGAACATGATCACTATATTTATTGTTGTTATAGGTGCACTAAGAGGTTCATTTTTACTATGTGAACATCAATTTGCAGGCGTATATACAACAAATATTGACCCACAGCAGCAGAAAGTAATAGTTACTGGGAGCATTGATCCACAAACTCTGGTAAAGAAGCTGGTGAAAAATGGAAAACATGCAGAGTTATGGCCGGAGAAGCCCGCCGGAAAAGGGAAGAAGTCAGGAAAATCAGATAAAGAGAATGACCCCAAAAGCGGTGACAATAGTGAAGAAGAAGACCAGGAAGAAAATCCAGCTGAGAATAATCAGGAAGTGAAAATTAGCAATTCTTCCCCTAGAACTAATGGTGGTCCAACTGTGAAATTTGTCGGAGTCGACCATGTTAATGAGGGAAAGCCAGCTGAAAATGTTGCCGGAGAGAGGTTTCCGGTGGAGCAGAAGAGCCACCCACAACCACAAGGAGGAGCTGGTGGTGGAACTGCAGGGCAAGGTGGTGGCAAAAAAAAGAAGAAGAAAAAGAAGAAAGGGAATAACAGTAATAATCCTGGAGGAGGTGCAACACACACTGGTGCACCAGCACACACTGGATTAGAAGTTCCAAACATGGGTTCCATCCAATTTGTTGATCAGTCAAATCTGAGCTCTCCATTGCAGAATGTGATGCAACATCCACCAAGTTATATGCCCCAATCGGCATATGTGGTGAGTTACAATGCGACGCACCCCTCGGTAGGTGCGGGTACCCCCAGTCACTACATGGCTGCATCTTCACCGTACATGTATGCACATGCACAATTGGAGGTTTATCAAGCGATGCCTACACCGTTGGATACTTTTGAAATTTTGAGTGACGAGAACCCTAATGGATGCTACATCATGTGATCGACTGATTGAGGACCTTGATGAAATATGGGAAGAAATCAAGGGGCAATTTTGAATATGTACAAAAATCGGGGACTAGAAAAGCAGTTGGTTTAGAATTATGGGACTGCGTCTGTAATTTCAAGCTGACTTGTTGATTATCCATAATAATGTGCTATAAATGGTACATTGTCTATGGTACATGATAATTATGTTATGTGTGTGATGATATGCTGGTATATGTGCATTTTTGGGATTTTCAATTTTCCTCTCGCTTTTATGGGCAAGAACGGTTCTTATATATACAGTAATTTCAAATACTCAGTATTGGTCAACAACTATCTTTATACCTTGAAAATTAGGAAAGAAGCATTAACATTGAGATATAATAACTGAAAATGGGTGGAATAATTCATTCTAACCAAGCAATACAGAATATTCACAGAAGAAATAGCCTTTTGTGCACCTTATTTTGGCAAAGTTATAGTCTGATCTTAATAGAATTTTTTTTTTAGTTTCTCATTAACGCAATATCCTTAAAAGCCAAATTATATGGTACGTTTATTTTCTTAATACAACAGATGCCGAACTTTGTAAAACTTTTGTACTTCTTTCTTTGTGACCTAACAATTGTGTTACATCTTTTTCATTTGAATTCAAAGCTGAGCTTGGTTCTACACTTCTGTTCATCTAGTTCTTCATTTGACATTCTCAACTGAGTTGGAATAAGAATCTTCTTGGAATATATTCATCTTCAATATCAAAAAAATGGGACTTGAAGAAGTTCACTATTTGCAAACTTATTTGGTCTTTACCCATGAGATTGAAACCATTATCTTATCATTGGATTGATATTTTAAAAGAAATTTCAAGAATGGTACATCTGTTATATATCACGAAAAGTATAGAGATACAAAATTTTAGTATCAAGTCGACTCAGAGATATCAAGCATGGTAGTAGTAATAAATAGTAACCCTGAAACGTTGACCACCCAATTGCATGGAATCATAAAAAATTATCTGATGAAAGCGGTTTATGGAATCATACATAGGCACTTTTCCGTACCATAAAGTGCATCAGTTGTCAGAAGGCATAGGAAAGTCATGCAAATCCAACTATAACGAGAAGTTTGTGCCATTAAATATTCCTGTTTTTGCCTCAAGAAGTTTTTATCTCTCTCTCTTGGGAAAATATAATTTTATTGCATATCTTGAAGAGTGGCAAAGTAAGTCATATATAGACATACAATCTGTCCATCTAAAGAAACATGAATGAATTAACACATAATGGGCAATGGTCGGACAACTATACAGTCTACATTCCTCCGGTGGGGAACATACTCACAAGAACCACACCTACAATCCACAAGTAAAGCTCTAATCTTACGAAGAACCAAGCATTATGATTAAAATCAAAACTAGAGCACAAACTAGACACTAATTGAGCTGCTTTGTATGAATGTTTAGCGTCGTCATCATCACCATCATCATCTTCTTCTTCTTCTTCTTCTTTTAAAATCAAATGCTTGATGTGTAAAACTTTTATAATTTGATTTCATGAAAAGAAAATTTCGATAGGTGATTCCTAAGACTTCAAACGAAGATAAACCAATAAAAAAAGTCAATACATGTTCAACCCTCCCAAATCTTGAAGGGTCGAGAAGCTACAAAGAAGAGAATAATAAGCAAGAAGAATCAAATAAAAGGAGAAGATGACAAGATATGTTGAACCATTCACAATAAATGGAATCAAATTTCCGTTCAAGAAGCCAATTACTAATATATGATGAGAATCTTTCTTTTTACGGTTTATTTTTTAGTCTTCCATTTGAAAGATTCCTATTTTAATTTCCATTGAACTTCTTTGTCAAGACTCGTTTTTTATTCATCAACTTCGCTAACTTCTCATGTTGAGAAAAAAAATAAAAATAAAAATCCACGTTTCAAAAATGGTAAGTGCGGTCAAGAAATATAACTAATTTACCTATTGCATAGTCCATGTGGATAGGTGATCATACTGAATTTGCACACCTGGTTGACAACCCAGATGAGCGATCCTCACCATGGTGGGGTCCAGGACCAGGTAATCACATCACCTATCAAGATAAGCAATATTTCTCATTTCAAATTATTCAAAATTCAGCTTGTATTTATTGCAATCGGATAATTTTGGACCACCAGAACCCTTTAGCTAGCTATTTGGAATTATTCCCCATGGTAATTTTGGACTTCGAAAGCAGTGCCATACTACTGTATTTCATATGTTTCTGCTGTTACTGTAAGGATTTAATTTAAAATTTCACCTAAGGTGAAAAATTATACATTAATCAAATAAATCAGGGCAATGATAACTTGCGAACAAGGCAACATAAAAGTTCATCTACACACACCATGCCACTACACTTATATTCACGTTTAGTAAGATATTTAGACACTTAGGGAAAAATTTTACAATGCATATAGAAATATGTAATAATATGCTGATAGTGGGAAGCTATATATTACTAAAAGGACTCAGTTTTTCAGGTTCATCAGCATTGTAACATACAACACATGACAAACGCAAAAATATATCAGACAGACAAACTAATTCAACAGCTCAATAATCTGTAATTGGAGCTATGAAATTAGATCAATACAGTGGCTGAAAATTTTGTTTTTTAAAAAAAAAAGGAAGTAAAATAGAAGCATTTCAGTCTTAAACACGGCAAACCAGGCGATGCTAGACAGTTTTGGGGGCACATCTATGCAGAATCATCAGCCGACTTGGGATCTTCTCTCGCTTTCAGCGAAGCTGAAGGGGAAGGAGAACCTTCTTGACCCATTTCAGCTCTAAGGTCATTGATGCTCTGCTCCAATTCATCAATCCGGTTTCCCATCTCATCAAGTATGATAGAGTTAAGGAATCATAATTTTCACGCATCATCTGAGATGTGAATTTGTTCTTATGTGTTCCCTAGTAAGTATTCAACTGCTTAATGCATGAAGAGTCAAGATGTTAATGAACCATGAAAATGACTCCTTGGATGGAGAGAGAACTGAATGCAATCTAAACAAACAAGAATCTTATGCCATGTGCTAGTAGTTTTCTTATGGACCGGTACTCAAAAGTTGAATGCAATAAATTTTTGTTCCTCTTGGGTCATATATCTATTCAAGTGTGCTAAAGGATCAAAACAGTAATGTTCATCTGTGCTAATGCAATATAGCAAAAGAAAAGGATATTTTTACAAATGATGGACTCAGACATTGCCTGAAACCTGGTTTGCTGCAAAGAGAAAAAGTATTTTCGTTAAGAATGTTTTTTGCTGCAAGAAGAAGATTCAAAATTTAACTTGATGCGCTAATAACTCACCATTTGTTGAAGAAGGTTTTGCACCTAATGACAGGGAAAAAAGAAGAGAAAAAGAAAAAGCAGAAGTTAGCACATATCTAAGGCAAATCTCATGTAAGACCAACATATAAGCCTATGAAAATTTCTAACCCTGAATAAAGCCATATAAACTCAAGTATTCATATAATATATCTTCCAGAGGCTTCACAAAGACCAGAGAAACCAAATCCATATTATAGAAATGGTAAATCAAAGATAAAAAGCTCTTCCATGTTAGCTTTTGCCTCTGGTCATCTGCCTCTCCTGGCATGCTATTATTACTTGGGTGAATGTGATATAATATTTCTGTTCACAAAGTTGTAGTATAATGCATAGCTTAAGCATCTAATAATAAGAGAAGAACACAGGCAAAGTTATCAGGTGACTTGACAGGGCTCATAGAACTTACGAAAACAGTCATGTCAGCAGTACTTTGTTTTGAGTTCTCAGAGTCATGCCCGTCCTGCAATTAAAAAGAAAAAGAATAGTAAGAGAGTGCATAATTATTGGCATAGACAGCTTAATGCACAAACATCTGCGTCCCACGTGAAATACTGAAAGAGAAAACACCAGTTAAGTGAAACCATACAGATTACTGTAACATTGAAATACAGCAAAGATATGAAATTAGAACAGAACATAGGAGGAGCTTAACGGTATTATGGAAATCGGGGTTGAGAGGGAACACCAAATAAACATGTTACCAGAAGGAAGTTAGGAAGAAATGCCCCCAGAAATATAGACTACTCTGCAGTACGATTATAACCTCCCAAAAAGAAATTTGCAACTCTGTGCAAACAACAAAAATAACACCCAGGTCCTATTAAGTATATTCCCAAAAATGACGATTTCTACTAGATAGAGTACATTATACTTCCACATGGGCACGCTAACCCGTCCTATAAATACACAATCTACCAATTTGCAAGGGAAAAGACAGCTAGGACATTATTTCAGGTTAATCATCAAATGCAAAGTCTAGAGATGCTTTTTGCAACATATACAAAGCCTCCTTTTCAAATTCCAGTCAATACCCCTTATGCTACTGCTTCACCAAAATTATGCTACCAATGCACCCAACACATCAAATCTTCTATCAAACAAGCATTATATATAATACTTCAAAGCTCCTATGAATTTTAGTATCAATGTGCCAGAAAAAAGAATAAAATTAAGTAGAAATTCTTTAGATTACTAACTACCACCTACATGTCATGAAAATAAGTAAACTGAAACATCTCGGAATCATAGCCATAAACTATTTCTGTAGAATCCCCAGGTTGCATGACTCAATGTGAGCCAGTGAAAAAATAAGGTTGCGGGAGTCAGTGTGAGCCCGTGAAAAAAATAATTAAACGAAATATATGCATATTGCATACTCAAAATTTCGTCAAAAATATACTTCATTTAGCTAAACTTTATTTTAGTTCTTCAGAGATCTAAACTTCTTCCTCCACAAAAAGAACCCGTCTCAAAAATCAAATTTAACCCAGAAAAAAAGGAGAAAAAAAAAAAAACAACAACAAAATTGAAGAGCCTCGTAGCCAAAATGATTCAGACCACAGACAACACATTATCCTTACTCCTTTTCCGTATTTTCACAAATCAATAAATAGAATAAATATTGTATATCAAAATCTTTAATCCGTGAATATAAACATAAAAAGTAAAGCAAACCCTAGACTCTAATCGAGAATACAGATTTACGGTAAATAGAGATAATTTAGATATAGATTCACAGAAAAACTCCTCGATTGGAAAATCAAATTACCATTTCTTTACCGAAGATATCTCTCTACTGGTTCTGCGTGTGTGTGTGTGTGTGTGTGTGTGTGTGTCCGAAAGAGAGATTGGTGAATTTGAATTTGATGGATGCAGTGAATTCATATGGATACAGATTTATTTCATATCGATACCCTAATTTTGGTTTTCTTCACTTTCACCACTAAACTTTCTATTGTGTCAAATTTGCTGGTGTACTCATTTTTTATATTTTATGTTTTTGAGTTAATTTTATTTATTAATTTTTTATAAAACAACACAAATCTCTATCAAGTCAAAAATCAAGTCAAAAAAATAAAAAAAATGCAGGTACTATTATATTTTTTCAGTATATATGCTCTAACAAACCATTAACCATGTCACCTCCTTCCTACCCCACCCACAAAATAATAATAATAATAATAATAATAATAATAATAATAATAATAATAAAATATCATCCCTAAAACAAACTACAATGAACAAGACCTTCATGTCTGTTGAACGAAGAAATATGTTATTAAGGTCATTGATATTATATGTGTAGTTTTCAATCTAGAAAGTAAGCCCATCAAGGAGATAAGAAATTGGCATCCTTTAAGTATTTTTGTCTTTTTAGAAGAATGATCATTAAAATGGAGACTGAATTTTTTTTTTTTTTTTTTTGCAAAGTACGATCCACTAACTTGTTTCATCATTATCATCATCATCATCATCATTTATTTTGATACTAGGTTATATAGGGCGAGAGGTAAATATGATTCGAGTTTGGAACCATCCACTAGTAACGTGAATATCTAATCATTGCAGCATAATTCAAAATAATATTGTCCACAATTCAAAATAATAGTGTCAAAAGTAAAAAAAGTATAGTTGAAAAATATGAAAAGAATTTCTAAATTCAGGTGTGATTTTTTGCGCCCCCGGGCCGGTTTTTCTAAAAAAGAATTAGGTGAAAATTTGATATTTCTAAATCAATTGACAAAATCAAACAAAGTCAAAAAATGAAGAAAGGGGGGCAGTAACATTCATTTGAATAGGCACTAGTGCCGTAAAAACCAACATTTGTTAATTCAAGATCCCATAAAAAATTTATGCTTCAATATGAAGCAGATTATGGTACATGAATGGATCCTGTGCAATAAATATGGTACGTAATACTGTTCCCAAAATATGGATTAAACAGCTGCCATGGCTGGAAGAGGCTGGCCAACGACATTGTAACAATGTGCACAAAGCGTGGGGTGGTCGTCAAAAGTGCCGACTTGAGTTGAAAAGTTCCAGCATCTTTCACATTTCAAGCCAGTGGCACGCGACACCCCGACCCAGATTTTGTTATTCCCTTGAATGAGATACTCTCCGGTGCAAGGAATATCTTTATCCTGGACATTTTCTAGAGATGGAAGTATCTCTACCTGCAAATTTACACAAATGGATGAAAAATGTTGATTTGTATTTAGCTGAGTTCTTAACCACAGTTCTTGAGAAGTTTTCACTCTGAGCATGTTTAGCTATACTTTAAGAAAGTGTAATATACTTCAGAGGCCAAAGGGCCAGAAGCAAGATGCTGTTGTCAAATGATTCGGTATGTTTAATTTATCCCCTGAGACCCGCGTATGAAATCTTAAAAATATAAAACTTCATTAATTGAGGACCAAAAACCATGCAAGTAATTTAAAACCTAGAAAAATATCAGGTGCTTGGAAGAGAGAGAGACTAAAATTTTTGCCATCATAATGTCAACCATTGCGTACCAAGCATGCACCATATATATGAAATGAGGAGTTCCACATACCTGAGAGGTTATAAATATGCGATGCAATGTGTCAGCGTCATTTTCGGATGCACACATGCTGAATAGTCTTGCAGCCAGATCATCATCAAAGGCATGGAGATAGACCTTTGCTTCTAAACTGGATCCGATCAACTTCTGACAGCGTGCAATCTCCAGCACTTTGTTTACCTCCGTTCTCAGCTGACCAAAGCAGCTTCTTTAGGGAGAAAAGTTACAGTACGAAATCCCAAAAAAGAAGGGGGGGGATGGACTGTTGCATAACAGCTCAAATAGATATTCAAGTAATTCCAATACAACTTGCACTTGACGTAATGCAGAAAATTTTATTTCTTTATGCATACAGTTCTCAGCAGGTGCACGCACACGTGTATGTGCTTGAGTGAGAATATGTATACCATAATAATTAGCATGATGACTGGCAAAATCAGAAGTTACAATTTCACAGATACAATAATTCGATAAATCGTTATGTACTACTATTTCTACACATGTTTTACAAGTAAGCATGTTGCACATGTGTTATTATCCTGTGAAATCTTTCATTTTGATGTTTGTGCAGGAATTAATGGATTTCCGCCATGTGTACAATTGTAAAAAAGTTTGTAAAGAGAGGAGTACATATAGCATGATCACAATAATTACCTCAAGAATCTTTGCCCAGAAATCGACTTCTTTCTCCGGGAAAATAAGATGTCTTTCGTTCAACACGGGCCACTTGGATTCAAACACAGAGTTTGCAATACGTCCATCTTCAGTGCCGTACTGAAAAGGAAGATGCTGCCACACATCCTCCGCCAGATGAGGCAAAATTGGAGCAATGACCCTGACAATAGAAAGCAAGTGTGCAGCAAGTACCATCTGACAGCTCCTCCTTGTAGAACTGAATGCGCCCCTGTTGTATTACATAATAAGAGGGAAAAAGAATAGCATTATATTTGGAATCAGAGAACCAAACGAGTATTTAGTCATTGTATTTCAAGAATAAATTCAGAAAGGAAAGTGTCCTTGACAAATAAATGGATGAGAATGTAAATATACATGTGGTACTCTCATGTTTGCAGACATGTATTAAGGGGAATATAGGCAAGAATCATGATGGAGAAAATTGAATTGGCAAGAGTTCTTACAGTGTCTAAGAGCTTACCCAACATAAAGCCGATCTTTGGCAACATCTAAGTAGAAGTTTGAGAGATCAACAATCACAAACCGTTGTATGATCTGTCAAATGAAAATAAAGTAAAAAGGGAGGAAATATTGGTAAGCATCGGTAGATTGACTGCCAGAAGACAACGCAAGTTAAATGATTTTTAATATTAGCACTGAATTAAATGAAAAACTGTCAAATTGATTGAAGCCTTGGGTCCTACACGTGAGATCCTGATTGGCCAGGAGCACCTGTACTTTTCCGATTGTGGTTGAAAGAAAACTCCAAAGTTTCAACCCTTTAACTAACCAGCTTTTCTCAATCTATATAGGGGCAGGTTATGCTCATACTAGATACTAAAGATTTTCTATGCACAAGGTTGGAGAAAACTACACGACTGAGAAATGATTATGGAGAAGTTAAAGAAGAAGATTGAGATAATGAAGATGGTTAAGGAGATAACTAAAATCATTTTTATTTATGAACTTTAATTTTGCAATTGTTATGCCCTTTCCTTATTTCATTAGGAGTAACTTTTAGTATAAATATGGGATGGTTTTCATTGTGATGGACAGACTAAAATAATGGAATACACATTTTCTTCCTCCTCAACTTTTCTAATTCATCTCCCATTTCTTCATTCTGTTTATTCCTTCCCCCTTTCTGTCTCCATAATCCTTCGCTATTCTCCTCTCTTCCCCAATTTCCAAATTCTATAATATGTAGACTTGAAATATGAAATAAAATTGCTTTTCATCTCTTAACTTCTTTCCCCTTCTTTGTCTGTTCCACCCCCATTTCTATCTCCCTCCTTTCCTCTTCTCCTGTCTTTTCCCTATTTCCCTTCTATTCTATATTTTGGTATTGCGCCTGGCATCACTATACCTGAAAAATTTTGAAGAACTGATAACTATCATAGCTCTCTTTGATGTTCTTCACAACATTCGCAAGCTGATATAATGCATATTGATCAATCATTGGAAGATCGTCGTATGGAACATCACAATCAACCTGTAAAATTGAACAGAAAGAATTAAAAAAAAAAAAAGTATGGGTCAGACATTATGGTCATTATTAGATTTACACAAGGAAAGGAAATACAGATTGCAATAGGCTAGACAGTAAGCTATTCTACGGAAAAATATATCAACCAAATAGATAAAAGCATCATAAGCATGACATACTTTCCAATCGTGTAGATTTCCCAAAAGAAATCGCAACGTTCCTCGTAATTTCCGGTATATGTCAGACATTTGACGAAGTACTTGAGTTCCAATCATGACATCACCAGTATAATCTACGCTAGAGACCCAGAGCCTGAGAACATCTGCACCAAAGGCAAGATCCTAAACACAAAACAGAATTCATCATTCAAGAGAAGATAAAATATAACAGAATGCTGCTGCTAACTAGCAATTAGTTAACTTACTTTCGAGTTCTTCCCCCCTTCAATCACGGTAGTTGGGTCAACAACATTTCCCAAAGATTTGCTCATCTTGAATCCCTTCTCATCAAGGACAAATCCATGTGTAATGACACCACGATATGGGGCCTTTCCTGCAATATAAATGCATATAATAGAACATCAATATTATTCTCCACAAAAATGTTATATAAGATTAAATGCGGGGAGACTTACACATGAAGGCGAGGGAAAATCCCGCCTCAAGGCCCGCCTTTTACACTTCAATATACTTTATGCCTTAAGGCTTAAATTTCAAACTATTTTTATGAAGCACGCACCTCACTGAATGAGACTCACACTTCAGGGCAAACGCCTCAAGACGAGTGAAGCAAGCGCTTTTTTGAATGTTATTACATTTAATTTCTCACAATGAGTCATCATAAAATCCAAATATTTTTCTTATTCTTCAAATTACAGAGAACTTTAGGGCCATTAATTTATTAAAATATATTAAGAACCTTAAATGTAAAACATCACAATCTTCCATATCTTATGTGCCTACCTTACCTACCCCATTCTCTTTTAGACTTTTCGAACAAGTTTCTTTTCGAACAAGTTTCTTTTCAACAATTTAAAAGTATTTTTACTTACAAAATTATGTAAGAAGAATATAAACATTTTCTAAAGATAAGGGGGAGGGGAAAGGAAGTTGCACTTAAGTGATGAGGAAGATGAGTGGATAGACATTGACAATGAAGAAGAACAAGATGATAAAAGGATTAGATGTAATGATAATTCCATGGATGATGCTAATAGTAGTGGTGATCATGAACTAATTGCAGCATTTTTATAAAATTGTCAATTTTTGTTTTCTTTACGTTTAATTTTTGAACTCTACGTCATGACATAAAGTAGATATGGACCATTAGTATTAAAGTAGACTTTCATTGATGAAACATGCTCTCTTATATTGTTTTACAATATTTTGAATGTTTCTTTTTGGTTTGTCGTGAGGCTTGTGCCTTGAACACCTTGAGGCTTACGCCTCGCCTCACGAATGAAAATCGCCTCAAAGCTTATTTCTGCCTTTTCATACTATGAATCAATAAATGTGTTATTTTTACAAAGTTACTTTTACATAACAGATAACACAAGTAGAGACTTAATTCTAATTAAGTTTTCGAACTAAGAATTCCCACCTAGAAAGCATAAATAGGTGTTTGTGGGGGGCGGGCGGGTGGGATCAGATATGTTTGGCATAAAACTTACAAGTAAAAATTCTCTTTAAGCTTTGAGAAAACATGCCCTGAAACCATTTCACGGATACCATACCAGGCCAGGCAAGTGAGTTGGAATTTCTAGGGACAATAGATGAAGACAGTTCTTTTTATCTATTCTATTTTACAAACAGATATATACAAATTAATCTCTCCTGGTACATTTCAAAATTGATGCTTGAGCAGGGCATAGAATATGGAAAAACGTGGAATGGAGGAAAACAGAATTCTACATGATAGTAAACTAATCTTCATAAGGTATATTAGAGTTGGCACTGCTTACTGTTTGTAGCGATACTTGTTAATAATGAACTCTGGAACCAACCACGATGTTGATCTGTACCCTCTAGATACAAATCCGCAGGATAACTAAGGCCACTTCTTTTCCCCAGTACAGCAGCCCAAGAAGAACCTGAGCCAGAACAAAGTTCAAAATGCTCAACATCTGCAACACTTCGATGTGCACAGCAAATTTCTAACAGAGTGCAATGCTAAAAACTTCCATAATCCTTGGAGCATTCTTCTATAGATTTATTCTGTCTAAAGTCACTGAAATATGTTTCACCCACTTAGACAGATCATTTAACATTCCTTTCTTCTCACCCTTTTTCTATATCGTTGAAATTGAATTATAATTTTGAGGAAATGTGAGAATTCTTGTTTGAGTAAAGTATAAAAAGCAGTGGAAAATGCAAATTTTGTGCTAGAAGTAAACAGAGATTAGTTTGGCATACAACAGATATACTTTGCAACTTCAAATACATTTTTAAAGACCATGAATGGAAGTCATCATAATCCTTTTGTATTGCAAATCATAAACACCAGAAACATTAGTACACTAAGTTTGAGGCAGTTGAAAGGAGGAATAATATCATACTAGTGCTGTTTACTGGTAAATGAAATTCAAGAAAATCTAAAAGCTAGTTTCTTTGATACCTGAATCAAACCAAACATCCATCGTGTCAGTCCCTTTTTCATAGTTTGATGCTTCATTGCGGTATTTTTCAGGGAGTAATTCCTCTACCTTCATGTACCACCATGCATCACTACCTTTTTGGGAAATGATAGCTGCCAAAATAAAATGACAAGAAACCCTAAATATGCAATTGGACAAAATTTTACCAAGTAGCCAAAAATGCATTGCAAAAGATCACATAATGTGGTATTTGGTAAAATTACATTGATAGTTACCATGAAATCTGGATGTAGAAAATGATAATAGTTGGATGTCCTTACACTTAATATGATCAATAGTCTCTTCGTTCATTAATGGCTCCTTTGATTCTATATGATAAAAGACAGGTATTGGAACACCCCAAGTCCTTTGCCGGGATATACACCAATCAGAGCGACTGGAAGTCATTGACGACATTCGATTTTCTGCCTGTTGAATCAAGCATTTATACCTTGGTGCAATCAGATAATGTTAAATAGCAATTGGTTCATGAGGAACTAGTGCAATAGGGTAACACATATCAAAAGGACAATCCAATATTTAGACCCTTTTGACTTTCACCAGAGAAACAAATAGAAAGCATCACAGGAGTCAAGGTTGATTGAAGCTATCACCCAGCAGTGGCTTGATTTAGGATTGTGGCACATAGTCAAATGGCAGTACACATGCAGCATTTGCTTCAACAGAGTTTTAGAGAGAGAAAAAAATTCAAAGGCAATCTATCAAGGATAGAGCAACCATTTCCTAAGGAACCTTCTGGGGGTAGTACCCAACCCCAAAATGATCAATCTGTCAAGAAGAAATTTATCATTCAGAGGATGTATACCTGGGATGGAATCCATGTTACTTGGTTAATTGCATTCATTGCAGCTTCACGAAAGCCTTCCACTGAAGCAAACCACTGCTCTGTTGCCCTAAAAATTGTAGGCTTTTTTGTTCGCCAATCATATGGATACTTGTGTTCTGTGTAAAAGAAATGAGTTATAGATCAACAAGTAAAAAATTTCCCTCCAAAACGATATGCAAAATCGATAGACAGCGCCCTCAGAGTCAAACTTACTGTATGGCTCCACCATGATCATTGATAAGTTCTCGTCCAAGAACTCAATAACGGCAAGATTACCATCTCCAAGCACATCAAGCCCATTGAATCGCCCAGATTCTTTAGTAAACTTTCCATCATCATCCACAGGAGAAAGTAAGGGCAGACCATATTTAAGGCCAGTTACATAATCTTCCTGACCATGACCTGGTGCGGTATGAACTAGTCCAGTCCCTGACTCAGTCGTAATGTAGTCTCCACCAATGACAATTGGGCATTCTCTATTATCTATTGGGTGAATGTACCTGAAATGGTGGTTGAAGACTACATGTTAGAGATGTGAAGTTTAAATCTGATAAAGCAATCAAAACTTTTAATTAACCTAAGTGACACGTAGGAGGTTCATTTTCAAAATTTGGAAAAGCAGATAATTATAAATCCTGACTTTACATTTTACAACTACAAATTAAAGGGTGCTTGGATCTCATTATCTGGGGGAAATTATGGGTAGATTATTATAATGAATAGAGAGGTAAAATGAGTTGTAGAGATTTAAAGAGGTTTGAAATGTGTGGTTATAATTGAGTAGTTTTCAAATCAAGGAGTAGGTGAAGATTATAATTTTTGGAAAATTTGATCCAAATAATGAGTATCAAACACCCTTTCAGTCTTTCCACTTGAAAATTTACCATCTTCATGTTAGTAGCATGCCTAATTCCACTAAGAAAATGCGAGATAAATAACTTAGTACAACCGATTAAACAGCCATTTTACCACTTATTAGATAGCAAAGTAGATGCGATATATCGCATAACTCTGATATCTTGCTGTGAATCACTAGTTTGCGATCAAATTAGATTCATAATCCACTCGTGTTGTCAATTATACAAGTCATTTGGCCGATATGGGAAGTGGCCGCACAAAGAATTTTTATTAATGACCATTGCAGAATCAGAAAACAAACTTGCAGTAAACAAGAAAATACACTTCAAACTAATATGACTAAACATGACCTGCAATTTTCAAGCTGTGACCCCATAAATGTCTTTTTAACAACCAGCTTCATCCCCCATTTTGCTTCTAGAGTCGGTACAAGGTCCAAAGCTACAATTAGCAACAGCTTCTCCTGCTGCTTCAAGATATTGCCAAGTCTTCTCTTTTCATCTACGAAAGATGTAGAAACATCTACAGAATCTGAATGTACTTCAACCACAGCATACTTAAGCTTTGAGTTCACAGCAACAGCTGAAGATAAAGAGAAAAAAGGGAAAGCATTGCACTTGTTAAGCTTTGATGCATAGAGAAACAAGTATATAAAATGACAGGGATAGTGAGATGAATGTATGAGAAATTCACATACGTGAGAAAAGGCGCTACAGATATCCAACAGTAACAGATGAACAAAATAAACAGAAATACGTAATCTTGGTGCATGGCATAACCATCTAAAATGAGGAGAAATGGAGTCTGTATAAAGCATGCAGTGGGCACTTTGAACAAATAAGCAAGTAAATATCATGTTTTATTTGTGGTATGCCCACAAGGTCTAAAGAAGTGCAAGGTGAGCAGAAAAACGATGGACAGGATATATGAACACAGACTTCATGCAAAAACAGAATGTTGTATACCATTCAATAGAATTTCTACCACTACATACTCAACCAAAAGAAACAATTATCAACCTCTTTATTTAATTTCATTTTAAGATTCAACAGAATATGCTTCTACCACTTTTGTGGCACCACTAAGTCCTCGTAAACTTAATTCCTCTCTGAACCTTCTCTCAATCTGCACTATCATCCTGCCAACTAGGGCCTTCCTTGTCCTCCACCAATATCACCGCTCCCCACCGCTCCACGCCCCCCACCCAAAAATGGAAAAAAGAAAAGAAAAGAAAAAAGCCCACAATAACAGCTCTATACATTCATGTCACACCTCTCCCTTCCCTAAAACTGCTACCTTGACACCAATGCCTACCAGAAATTTCACCATCTATCGCTCTAGGCTCAAAATTTAGAAGTCTCAGTCCTCTATGAAAAATAAAACTCAGATTCCTGACGCAGGCCATGATGTGCACTAAGATTTTCTAGTGAGCTGGGCCAAGGTAAGACAATAGAAATTAGAAAATTGGAATATTTACTCAAAAATCTGTCTTACTGTATGACTGAGATTACCTAAGTTGCAGTGCCTTACCTTTCGATCTTAGAAAATCCATGGAAAAAGGAGCAATCATTTATAATATATGATAAATTAACAGAAAAATAGACCAAGAATTAATAGGAAACACTTACAAACTGTGACCGAAAAGGAAAGGGAAGGAGAGATTGGTGACAGAGGCAATAAAATGACTGCCAATTGCACGTCCAATTATATGGTTTTCAATTAAAAATAGAAATGAAAAGAAAATGATGTGCAGTTCTTGGAAAACAATAGTTTTGCTAATAAAGAAAAAAAAATGTAAAGCTAACCAGCATTGGCAGGAATTGTCCAAGGAGTTGTGGTCCAAATAGCAACGCCCAAATTGGGAAAAAACTCCTCAAGTATTTTACATGAATTAGGGGCTGCCACTAATCTGAAAATGGCATATACGCTCTTTGAAACATGCCCCTCCGGATACTGCAAATGAGGAGAAGAAAAAAAAATTTCAAAGCTTTAACTTACTCTACTACTAATTCAGTGCCATCTTAGCATTCTGACCTGTTAGCATATAGAGTCGTATTACCATATGCACTAGAATAGTTCCTAAGGAAGAATATTGAAAGACATTAAGGTTCATCTACCTCCAATTCAGCTTCTGCAAGTGCAGTTCGAGATGAAGGACTCCAGTGAACGGGTTTTCTGCCTCTGTAAATATATCCTTGTAACGCCATCTGGCCAAAAACTTCAATCTGCTTGAGGTGGAAAAAAGTTACGAGATTACTTGGGAATATAATCCTTTATTAGATAAGCCCTTCCGCCTACTAAAGTATGAGAGCATAATAACCATGCATAGGCAGTTTGGAATAAAAGATGAGAACAGGCACTTTTTTATCCATACTGGGAAATACAATGATATATCAGACAAACCCCTTCCACCTACTAATATTACTGGGGAAGTATGAGAATGTAACCATGTATAGGTGCTTTGGAGCAAAAAAAAAAAAAAGGAGACAATAAGCACATTTTTAACATATTGGTGTTAATCAACCAATTATAAAAGAAGTGTATGAACAGAACCTAATTTCCAAAAATAAGTTTAAGAGATCCTGGGTACAGAATACAACAGACCTGAGCAGCTTCATATTCTGGATCTAGAGTTAGATAAGGATGCTCCCAGTCAGCCCATACTCCATACCGCTGTCATGACTCAAATACAATGTAACATTCAAAGATTCTGTTGAAAAACCTAGCACTCACGTGTAATAGAATAGAATGTTTTGTCATATTATGAAGCTATAGATTACAACGCCAAGCTTATACTTTCATCGAGATCAAGGAAACTCTTCAATGAAAATTTGCATACTAAATTACAACCTTAAATGCTGCCATCTGGGTCTTGACAGTTGCTTTGGCAAATTTAGCTGCTTTTGCTCTCAGTTTCAGTGGTGTCAGCTCCTTTCTGGCATCTTGATCCAGTGATTGCAAAACTGAAATGGTTCAGAAAATTTTGAATACATATTATTTGGTAGGAAAGCATGGTGCTATAACCAAGATGTCACATTGAGAGAGAATATCAACGGTGACAGCTTGGCATTGTTACCAAGACTTTAGTTACGCTCATAATTAACATTTTTAAAGCATAATTAACCAATCAATGTAATGCAAGACAAATTTGAAAAATTCTAGCAAATAAAGTAGATTAGATTTAAAACTTGCCTTTCAACTCGATTGGTAAGCCATGACAATCCCATCCAGGCACGTAATGAACTTGATAGTTTTGAAGAAGCTGTGACAAAAACAAGGAAAAACTCAAGAAAACATTGTCAAATTTACATGCGAAAGAAGACAATTTTTTATGTCTTAAATTATTATCTTACTTGCTCATGGTAAGAAATAAGAAACTAAGAGAAACTCAACAATTTTTGAGTCGGTCTATGGTCTAGAAGTTATAGATATCTATAGTGAACAAAAGCAATTCAAAGTTTCCTCTGCTCTAAATCCAACAGGGCGTGCAAAAATCTATTTCAAGCATGTACAAGCATGTTCAGTGATTAAAATCAACTTCTTCACAAGATCACTCTGAGGAATTGGTTCCTGAAAATGCAGTCTAAAAAGTTAATTTTACCTTATATCTATTGATTATATCCTTCAAAATCTTATTCAGAGCATGCCCCATATGCAAATCACCATTGAGATAAGGAGGGCCATCATGAAGAACAAAACTGCCCTGTCAAGATGCTTAAGCATCAGCATAAAATCACTTACCACAAGTAGATACAAAAATAAGATAAGATCAAGGATAAGCCAATACCAGAACTCACCCCATTATTCCCTTCTGCAACCCTCTTAAAAATCTGATGTTCATCCCATAATTTCTGAATTTCTGGTTCCCTTATGACAGAATTTGCTCTC
>CAVNYN010289169.1:0-12848 GCA_963692815.1 Nyctanthes arbor-tristis | reverse complement strand
ATTCTATAAGTAAACTTTTGTTGCCAAATATATTTGCATAAGTTACCGTCCAACCCCCCCCCCCCCCCAAAAAAGTTTGAAAGAGAAGTTACTCTTTCCAGTTTTGATAGATTGTGAAAGAACTATTTTAACTCAATACTCATTTACCTTATTAGTGAACTCTCTCAGCTTTAACATATTTTTGGGCCAACAGCAAAGTTCATAAGATTCAAGCTGGCTGCATAAATTTCAAGTCCTGTCCATTTGGAGGCAGCCTCACGTTTTTGGCCAAATGCTTTGGTTTTCTCCCACTTTTCTAATATAATTCTTTTCTCGTTTTTGATGGTTGAAATGACGTTGAAAAATTCACATTACCAGGATCTAAAGGAAGCAGTGAAAACAGATAACATGAGGGTGGTGGTTGTCAAGAAAGGACAACTTCAACTTTATGCTGGGCAACCACTGGCTGATGTTGAGACGGTTTTGAGGGCACTAGTTGAATTAGGCTGAAATATTTTTCAGGCTTCATGAATGAGCAGACGCAATCTATCTATCTCACAGAAACAATGAGATCATTTTTTTTTTTTGCCTCATTATTCAAGAGATCATATTGCACAGAGAGCTGTTGGAACGTGGAAGATCTCATCATCTCATTTCTCTGAAGCATTGTCCCAAGCCAAGTAAAAATGGCTACTTTTCCAAAAAATTCGAGGATGGCACAGGTGCAGTCAGTTGGAGTATTCCACGAGACAGTTATCTGTATATATCATTTTGAGCACGACCTTTGTGTCTCATTTTTCTCCTTGTCTTTTATTCTCAGCTTCTTTTAGGCTAAACATATTCTATATATTTTCTAATGGAACTATTCAATTATTTTTATTGTTTATTGAGGTCAACTCTTTGGCTATTTTTGAACACTCTTCACTTGTGCACATCATTGACGATTCTATTGAGCCAATTCATCTAGAAGAGAGAAGGGCGAGTTCCTGGGAGCCGAGCATATAGTTGGCTTTCAGCGTCCTTCTGATTTTACAGACCATTTAGCTTCAACGAATTCATATATGTTCAAAACCTAATAGTTGTTTCAGAAAACAGATTTATGTGATTCTACGCTATTAAGTTAGTTCTAGCTTTGGAGTGTGACACGAACCTAGTATTTATCAGGTTTCCAAGAATTTGCAATCTACTACCAGGTGCAGCAGATATTCTATCTCTAGAATATTTCTGTTCCCTGATTGTCTATAAGAATGGTTACTGTTCCTGTTGGTGCTTCCATATTTTCCTTTTGGGGGAAAATGGTGGGGGGTCGGGGCCCCACCCGGGTGGGGGTGTGGAAGTGCAAGTGAGAGTGTACTAGTGCTGATCTTTAAATTTTAAGGAAAATCAGCTGATAAGATATTGAGATTACTTGATATTCAATATGCTGAGATGACATTCTTCTTGTTTTTTTCTTCGAAATATGTTGAGATGACTTTTTCACTAGATAATACATATTGAAATATATCAATTCATATATCTCCCGAATTAGAATGCGATGAAATCTTGATCAGACATTAAATTTTTTCCGTCAAGACCTGCTTTCTTGGAATTTCCATTATAAGAGCATGTTTAATATAGGATGGACCCTACAAATCCAAATAATCTTGGGGGGAAGAGGGGAGATAATGTTATATTGAGGGGGAATTGGGTAAGTGAAGGGCTAAATTTAATCCCTCATTTATCCATTTCCCCCCACTATCTTTCAATTTGGGTTTTTCCATCCCCACAAATCCAAATAATGTTGGGAGAAGAGGGGGCATAGTGTTATATTGAGGGGGAATTGGATAAGTAAAGGGCTAAATTTAGCCCCTCATTTACCCATTTCCACCCACTCTCTTTCACTCAAATCTATGTGCAAATCAATCAAATTTTGACATGTATTTAATTTAAATGTTTTCCTCTCAAGTTTTCCTCTACACATTATTTGAAAATATATTTTTTCCTCCTAAGTTTTTCCCTTTGGCATTTTTTTCCCCAACATTAATCTTGCGCCTCTAAGAAAGAGAATAACTAATGGCTAAAATAGCCTGCGTACAAAGCCTGCATACAAAAATCTTGCATCACATTCCTGTGGGACAAAAGTGGTCTTACGATCCTTTTGATCTCATTGATCAAATTATAATGGAAAATTATAATAATGAATTAAAATGAGTGTTAGTGATTTAATTTGAAATGTATGGTAATAATTGAGTAGCTATCAAATCAATAAAAGATAAAATTATAGTATCACACTATAATTGATATCAAACATTAATAATTTGGAACTAAACGGAACGGTGACAAAATTCATCCAAAAAGACCTGTAATGTCAAGTGATGGGGCCAAAATAGCAGTAAAGATTAATGGCTATTCTTCCACAAATTTGGCAAACTCAATTTCTGCAGCCTGAAAGCAATCCTGATTGACCACTCGACCCATCTCACCTATTTCAAATGTAAGTACGCATTACACTTCGTATAGCTCTTAAGATGTAAGTAGGCATTACACTTCGTATAGCTCTTAAGATCTAAGGCTATTCATTTTATGACGCTGGCAATTCAACGCCAAACTGAGACCACTCGACTGATCTCATCTACTTTCAAACTACAGATACTTGGATCAATCAAATGACAAATGCATATAATAAGTCAAATCAAAGTATTATAAACATAGCAGATATGCAAAGATTTAAAGATACAAACATCCAGTATAGAGTTTTATGTTTCCATTTTACTGTATATATTAAGTAAAAGCCCCTAGACATCATTCAGGCAACCGACAGCCAAAATCCCACAAAACCTACCAAACTCCAACAATGGGTCAACATTGATTTCGGTTGAAATATTTGCAACAAATATGAATCCTTGCATCGTTTAGCCAACAAGTGCCTGATGCAAAACACGCGTAAATCCTCCAAGTCCCAGCTTATATCCTCAGCCACGATGTAGTTGCAGCATTCTTTGTGACTGCCGCACCATGTAGTTCATGATGGGGAGATGGAACTTGTCACAGTTTGGCCAAGTGGTCCAGTTGAGAGTATACTTTTTCACCAGATATATATCACCTTTTT
Source organism: Nyctanthes arbor-tristis (assembly GCA_963692815.1). Taxonomy (NCBI): domain Eukaryota; kingdom Viridiplantae; phylum Streptophyta; class Magnoliopsida; order Lamiales; family Oleaceae; genus Nyctanthes; species Nyctanthes arbor-tristis. The sequence continues at coordinate 9,781 of CAVNYN010289169.1, read as the reverse complement.
CCTACTTTTTCACCAGGTATGCATCACCTTTTTCCTTCTGCATCACAAGTACAAATTTGATTAGATGATGATAAATGTACTCCAACAATAAAAACTAAACCGCATATGATGAGATAAACAAAGTAAAAAAGCTAATTACACGGCAGGAGATAGGATAGCGGCATGGTTGTCAACTATAATTGCCTTAACGGGGTACCCTCTTTCGACTCAATATTTCTTGTTCTTTTAGACGATGCTGGAACCTTGCCAGGCGAGCTTGAAGGCTGACCAAACTTGCTGCTTTGCGTGAGAGCACAAAGCTCAGTTGTGTCACATAATTGTCAATATGGCTACCCGGTTGATCCACTTCTGCCAACAGTTTCATTTCCTGGAATTCAAAAGGAAAAAACAAGTCAAAACATCTATTCATGCCACAGCGCAACATGAAGTTTTTCCTTTGCAGTTCAAAGCTTAAATTATTATTATTATTTTTTTCCCCATTTTTTACACACTGTTTAACCAAAACAAGTGTCTTGTGGAAGCATGCCAAACTGAACTGAATCTCTATTCAAGCAAAGATGACCATTTGGAGAGTCACGATTACTCCTGAAAGACACGAAAGTAAGGCTAACCATCATCAACCAGTGCAGAATATGTAATCCCTGAGCGTAAGTTGGTGAAAACCCTACAGGTTTATTACTAAAGTTTGGTCATACTCTCCATCTTCTGCAACAGTGTAACGAAGGCGCGTTCAGGCCCATACTTTAGTGTATCAGCCTGAATGAATTCCTGCATGATGCGATGAATTAAGGATTTCAAACAATGAGAAAATTGAAATATTTTCCACTTACTTCACGAACTATCTCCATTGTATCTTCAATCTCTTTTCTGTGCGCTGCAATCAGGGCCTCCTCTTCCTTCAAGAGTCAAAAAGCACAATAAATAAATAAACTAGTGAAACACTACAGATAATTGAAGTTACTAACTGGTACGTTAAGATCTAACCTCAAGTATCTCATTGATACTGGCATCTGGTGGCTCGGGTTCAGTATGTTTAGAGCCACTACTAACTGCATTAGAATTATTCATGTTTTGCTGTTTATAACTCATGGTTGGCAAATCTGAAGTGGCATCTCTTTTTGTCCCATTCCCCAGCTTTTCAGGCCTTTCTTCCCTATAAGCTTTCCGCCGAGGTGGGGACACTTTCTGAACCTTTTCTTCTGTATCATTTGAATTCTGTGAATATGTTGTTGAGTATATCTTCTGACCAGTAGAAACCCCAGAACCTTTCATATCAAATCGCTCCCTTTCCAAAGAAGAAGCTGCACCACTTTCCTCACGGGCATTAAAGGTGTTTGAAGAATAGCTCGACGGCTGTTTCTCATTATCAGTAGAAAGATTGTAACTCTGCTTCTCTGAAACCCTTTTGTTTGTATCCACTGCTTTTGACTCTTGATACTTCTCGTGAACATCCTCTGCATCAGCAGAAATATATGTATTTGGTGCTGATGAAGGTTCCTTATTAACAGAAGGCAATGAACTAGTTGGATCCTTTTTCGGGTTTCCGCTTTTGGAGAGACTTTTAACCCTGTCAACGCAAAGTGATGTGTGAGCTTAAGCCATGTGCAACGATAGTGCAAAATATTTACTCACAGAAATAGTATACCTATCAGCATATCTCAATGTATTTAGGGTATGCTCACATGAACCAGCATTTGGAGAAATGCAAGAAATCATAACAGTCCTTGAGTTGCCAACAAAGGAGTCACGAAGCACCTCGGTTAGTTTGCTTCCACGGAACGGAATGTGTATCTGGTCATTGTCAAGAGCGCGAATACACTCCTTCAGAGCCAAAAGGCTCTTGTTGATTTCTGCTCCTTCAATCCTACAAAACAACAACACAGCAGCAGAGTTACAAGATAGGCCCTTCAGAGAGAGAAAAGAGAGAAGGGGGCAAAAAAAAAGGGAGTTTGTCAAAGAGATCCTCAAATATGGCTGCATAACACTAGTATCAGAGTAAGAAAGGGTGCATCACCAAAAGAATCACTAAGCATAGGAAAGGAGGAAAGGTGAGAGAGCAGATTTCCATTTAAAAGCATAAAAAACCATTGAGAAAAATTACCCAAAAAGTAACATTTATTTTTATCACCCACACCACACCCATTCACTTTCCACTTTCCAGTACCAGATCATCAGACATAGCACTGGAACCCTCAAAGCTGTCCAAAATGATTACATTTGCAGTGATGTAATATGTTTGTTATTTCAGTATTACGCCTCATAGTAACCTACAATATATCATAGTTATTCTCAGTTATTTAAACATGAATTCTGAACACAGTAAAGACAACCACCAGAGTGAAAAACCAGGAGTCGGTTATATTCCTTTCTAGTGTACTTGAACATAATTTTGGTCAGAAAGAAGAGCTCTCTATCAAAGTCAACATAATTAAAAATTATATGGCATTTGAAACATGGAAATGCAAATGAAATTGTAGCTAGGTATGTTAAAGCCAACGCACATGCAACAGAGCCACCAGCAGCGTGTACCAGAATTATTACCGTGTTTGTCGGTCATTATCAGTTGTGTCAGCACCTCTCTCACTACCGGCCAGATCAATGAAGGATATCTTCCCAACAACCTTTCCGCCCTTGGACTCATTTCCATCGTTGTTTCTCTTAGACTCTTTCACCTCATTGTGCTTCTTCACAGCCAGTTGCAGTATTGCATGAGACCTAGATGACTCCTCATTAGCCCCAGTGGAACCTGTACTTCTAGCAGCATTCCCCCTCTCAATAAACTCTTTCACAATCTGTACATCTGAGACTTCAAATTCTTGTAACCCAACAATGCAAACTTGTTGTCGTCCATCTTCTCTCATACAAAGTTTCCTACATAAAAGGTTTCCAAAATTCATTGCATATTAAAATATAGCAGGGGCACAGAATTGTGAACACCTTAAAACTATTTGAATAAGATCTTAGTTGGGTCATCATCAACGATGATGATGGTCCTAGTTACAAGATTATTATACGAGGCAAACATTGTCAGAGCCATGTCAGAAACTAAGCCCATGCTATTCTCTATTTCTGTTTGGAATTAGAAATTGAGCATACTGATTATATGGACATATTTCGCGGGACCCACATATACTACACAATTCTCCACCACTTAATTCTATTCATTCCATTTCTATTTTGAAATCTAAATAGAACAATAAAATGGTATACTATTTCAAGATGAGTTCACAAATTCACGATCCAAGAAATGTGAACTCATGCATGACCATAAGCAATCACTGAAATAGCCAACACTTTGGAAAAGGAAACCAAGATTCAAAGTCAATAGAATACTAACTTCCTATCACTTAGAAGATCAAAGAGTTTTCCGCCATAAATCTCAAAAAAGCTAAGCCATAGCTTGAATCTTTGATTACGATAAATTGGCTGGCGCAGCAATCTAACAAGGTCTTCAGCAGCTCTAAGGGGCAGTGGCTGCATGGTGTATGTCTTACCACTCCCTGAAACGAAAAGAGAAAAGAACACCATCCAAATGAAATATCAGAATTTATAATACATTTTCTGCAAAAGACACAGAAGCTTAAAGCATCTCCAACACAGTATTTTTTTATTTTTTTATTTTTTTATTGACAAAAAAATGCACATGTAGCACATTAAATGCTTGACATTGTAATCGGCATTAATTTAAAATTCACTCTCCAATCACTACACCTTTCTCTTACTCTTTTCTAAATACCTAATAATAATTTGACAAATATACACCATGGACATTGTTGCATTGAAGAATTTTTTTGGTTGTAAAGTCAATGTCCTTTGCCATATGTGCAATGTGCACATTGTTGCATTGGAGATGCTCTTATTTTCCATTCTATGTTTAGCCAAGGTACGTATAATCATTTGATCTTGTCAACAGCTAACTACCAAAGAACTCAGAAGTAGATAAATAACCACATAAAGTAGTCGAGATCACAACAAAGATCGCACGGTAATCCCGCATGCAACAACATAAATAAAAGCCTATTTTACACCCAAAGGCATTGAGAACTCATACTATCTATATAACTCCAGTGGTATAATTCCTTTAAAACCCATACTTTTTGCAGAAGGTGGGAATATAAACAGAACCCTCAGTGATTGATGGATGTCCTCAACCCTGTTCCTAATATAGGCAACTATAATCTATTGCAGCACTATATAAAGATGCTTCCATATAAACTAAGAGAAATGTAGCTCCACGCACCTGTCTGACCATATGCAAAGCATGTTGCTTTTGTACGTTGAAATATGGTAGGGATGATTGGCTCCACAGTGACCCGGTATACCTGGTAAAGCGAAAGACAGCAATCAGACCTTACAGGATACAAATTGACAGAACCAAGAATTTGCATCATGACAGCCAATCAATGCCAATTTCAAACCACCATATTTCCCACAAAAGAAAAATCATAATAAGAAAAAAAATAAATAATTATTAAACTATAATAATGAAATAAAGAAGAAGAGAAGATAAAACAAACTGAAAAACTGCAAGATCAAAAGGCAACTAGATACAAGGCAAAGGCTGAAGGTGTTACCTCATCATTTGATACATTTTCATCTAGAACGGCATCAAAGCAGAACTCATGCTTCTCTACATAGGCAGTCAGATCCACCTTTAATGCAACAGTCAAACATGAGTTCCTCAAGTTAGACTTTGGTGGGGGCACCCCGTGGTTGGGGAGGATAATAATAATAATACCCAACGGTAGCTATAATGTGCCTTCCCTCTGCAATAATTGCAGAGCCAAACTGTTACCATACCTTTAACTTCGGTTCATGCACAGTTAAACAAGAGTCATCACATACAGTGACAATGTCATCCTCCTTACGGGAAATTTCCTTTTTATTCAGAGGTCTTTTGCGCACCTGAGAAAGAAGATACATGATTTCTTTAAATCATTCAAATATTTATCATGTAACACATACAAGATGGACCACACTTGGGAAATTGGGGATTGAAATAATGTAGTAGATCCAGCAGCATACCACAACTTTAATCTTAGCCACATTGTTTTCCCTTGCACTGCTTTCTTTTTCGTTTGCCAGCATTGCAACTGGAGCATCTGCATCTGTCTGCCCTTTCTGTATCCTGTTAGCCGTTACGTCAAAGTCACTTTCAAGTGCATTAGTTACAGCAGGAATAAAAGGAGATGTTTCAAATGGTGGCTCCGAGATAACATGCTGAAATAAAATCAGAAAAATTGTGCATTATCAGTCAAGATGATTTGCTAGTTTCTACAAGTAAAATCAAAACTTTCTGAGTCAAACATATACTGTACATCAGATAAAAGCTCAGTGTCATCCATAGAATGTAGATCAAGAAGTCCAGCTCCAAAATCCCCTCTAAACTCAGGAGAATAAATGCCATCCGATGCAGCAAATGCACCCGAATTTTGGGCAGTTGGAGTGTATGGCTCAGAACCAGATTCCGCACCAAAATTGAGATTCCTCATTAGTTTCAATAGCCTCTGTTTCTCTTCCACAGATTGTGCTCCATAACCCTTCAAACATAATCACAAGTCTCCACATTAGTTGCAAAAAGTCGAAGGCATACAAATAAAAGAGACAATAAATCCCTAGGGCTTGTTTGAACCTCTTTATTTTTTCATTTATAAATTCACCTACCATGATTTGACTATTGATTTGACAATTATTCAATAATCACCACACATTTCAAACTTCAATTAAATCTCAACCATTTATTTCCATTCATTATAAATTCCCTTTATAAATTGCAAAAATAAAGAGTTTCAAACAAGCTCTAAATCCTACTTAAATTCCCAGAAAACGACATAGTTACAGAAGGGAAAAAAAAAATTACAGTCACAGTTTACAGCAGTATAAATCAAAACAGCAAGCTCTTAACCATGGACAATATCGGATCCTCTCCGCCTCACACAGGTAGATATTGTGAAATTAACAGCCAATAAACCAGACAATAAGATCTAAAGAACATTGCAAGATCAACTCTTCTAAACCCCATAATCCCTCCGAACAGAAAATACATTCCCCGAAAAACTAAAAGCGAAGAATTTCAAGACACATTGGAAATTTCGAAGGCAGAGCAAGATATTATCTGCACCTGCATGAGGAGGTTAGGTAGTACGCGATGATCAACGGTGTTGGACGCCATTGGAGAGGCCAGATGCTGCAACCCTGCGGACTGGAGCCACCGTGCCATCACAGCGTCCCCAGCATCTCCAGTAGACCCTGCAGGCCCCGGGTTCTCATACAGAGCAGTAGCGCCGGCCACACTGCTCTGCTGCATCTGGCCGCCCATGTGGCGCATCGATCTCTTTTGAGGCGCCAATTTCAAGATCTATTTCTTCCACACTTCAAACAGCAAACAAGACAAGATTAATCGAAATCCAGCACCCACAATTCCCACAATAACGATCGCGAACGCAATGAAGATGTCGAAAATTGAGACTTACAAAACAAGGAGTGGTGAAATCAAAATCGAAGCAACACATAAACTTGAATCCTCAGGCCGACGCCAATTCAATTTAATCTAAAAGTAGCCCTAAAAATTGAAACCCGTGTTAACAAAATCAGCAAAAGAAAAGAATCAAACACAAAGTACACATGATCAGACACTCAAACAATCATCTATATGACAAATAGACATTAAATTCACATACCTTATCACTGAAAAAACGGATAAATGAAAACAGATCTGGGAAAAGCAAACCCTAATTTCTTAGAGAACAAATTTTGAGGAGATTGCTTGGTAGATTGAAATTGAGATGATATTGATGATGATTATATATATGTATTTGTGAATATATGTGTATCTATAGGTGTGTATGTATGAGTTTCATTTGTTCTATGACAGGAACCAAATTGTATCTGTATGTGTATTGCAATTTAATTTGTTGGAAGGTGGTAACTTTTCGAACAAAAGATTAAACGGCTAATGTAAAATTGCACTTTGACCTATTTGCCCTTCATATCGGAAAATGGAAAATTTTTGCTGGACCCTTTCAACGTTTTGGTTTCATGTCAGTCCATCCACCATGGATGAGAGAGTAGTGTTCAAAAATGTCTCAAAAAATTTGTTATAAAATATTTTAGCTATTTGGTTTGAATATATGCGTGTTACTAAATTGATGCAAGAAAGATAGAGTTGGATGTTTTGTTATAAAACTAATAAGAGGTTTTTGAATATTTTTGTGAGATGAGGATATAGAATGAATAATCTTTTTTTCTTCTTTTTTTTGTTTATATATATTATGGGATGAATAATTTTGAAATGTTGACATATAATATTGTCACTAATTTATCATTGGACGAATGTATTTCACAAAAAAAAAATGATTGGGTATAAAAGATATTGCCGATTACAATTTTTACTTAATTAAAAATAAATATAATCATTAAAGGTAAGTAACATCCAATGATACATACCACTATGATAATTACGTGCTATTATAGATGGGGTTTGAATTTTATGGTTTTGCGATATTTTTACTCTTATATCTAATTTGGGAAAATTTTCAAGCACTTCTCGAAAGTTTTGTTAAAAAACTTCTCATCTCATGAGACGTGCATAGATGCATGTCACATGTATTTCAAACTTAAACCGTGTGTATTTTAAATCCACATGGCATGCATTCATGTATACCACATGGGATGGAAGTTTTTTAATAAAACTTTCAGAAAGTGCTTGAAATGGACTCATCTAATTTAATAGGATCATTTGCTTTTCTATTTTTTGATGGCTTACATCATGGAAAAAACTCTAATACTCAATGAGTACTGAGCACAATCACTTAAATTTTGGACTTAAATTAAATAATAAAATAGAGTCATTGAATCTACATATGAATTCTTAATTGCCAATTCAATACTCCTGGATTAGTGGAGTTTTTTTCATACGCCACATTATTTTGGACAATATTTTATCCATACAAAAGTTTGCGACCAAAAAATAAATAAATAAATAAATAAATAGTGCCTTGTCATAGTGACAGTGGCATAATCAAGTGCTTAGCGAATAATTGTTGTAAACATTAAAGTGTTCTAACTTTCTTAAAATGTGAAAGGAAAAAAACAAAAAAAAAGACAAAATACAAAAAAGACAAACAGACAACCTGAGTAATTTATTACGGCCAGGAAGTGCTTAAAGTGGATGAACCTAAATGGAAATAGAAGAAACTATGAGCCCAAAATAGGAAATGCAGCGACTGGTAAGTGAAAAATCAAAGGGAAGGGAAGCCAAGCTGAAAGCCCATGTCTTCTCTTTCACTGTACACAAATATCTCTTGTAGGACATAATGGGGCAGGTTGATACTAATTATAGATGAGCTTTAAGGTAGATTCGTGAATTGAATTAGCCTTCGTGTGACGTTTATGACACCAGTATTTTCGGAAAAGTTGGTCTTCATGTAGCGTTTGTGAAAGCAGTAATTTTATCTCGAAAAAATGTAATGACGTGTTGTCATCAGTTATTAAACATTGGAGCATTTAGACATTGAACATTGGAGATTTAGACCTTGAGATTTAAGGGTGTGAAAATTTTACTATATTTGGATTTTGTTCTATTTTCTACTGAAAAATATTGTTGTTTTCTATTTGTATGCATTGAAACGAGGGTAAAAATAAACCGAATTATTATATATATTGAAAAACCAACATTTAAGAGGGATACAAACAGTTAGTTAATTAGTATATATATAATATTATAAATGCTGAATAGAGTATAGGAATCCAAATGGATGCCTAAACAGGTAAAATAATAATACCTTACACAATATAATAATATTTCATAATAATATTTTGCTGTCCCTCTACAGAAATTAGTTAATTTTGGGGTTTAGGTTGGGACCAATTTTTTGGGAAATTAATGGTTTCGCACGTGAATAGAACCTTTTTTTTATGCCCTACAGTTAAATATTTGTATGCACACTTTTCTCCTCGGAAAAAAAATGTTGTGTCTATTATTTTTTGGTCACCATATTCGACATTAATTTTTAACGGTGTTTTAAAATCTCTATATATGTTAGAATACTGATACTAATAATAAATAATAAGGTTGAAAGATTATTTTTTTAATTTCATTAATTAATTAAAGGTCATGTGACTTTACACCTCATGTTTTAATTCTGATTTACTAACAGATGTATGACGAGAGATCATTTTCACCTAATGTTATATTGGCTAAATGGCTTTAACATTAATTTTTATTTAACCGCGAGTTCAGTTTAGCGTTTATTTTTGAGTTGCAATTGCATGAAATAACTCAAATTGTAGCACTTTGATTTGGCACAAGAAATGGGATTTCGAGTTAAGTATGTATAAGAAATTGAACAGATGGTTTCATTTAAAGTATTTGAAAAGCAGAGTGAGGAGGATTAAAATAACTGAAAATTTTCAGCTGCTATTGTCTCAAGTACTTGCATGTATGAACATTTCTGAGGGGCAAAATGCTTCTGTTAAGATAAATATATAAAGTTTATTGGCCATAGTAGCAATAATTAGTTCAAATTTTGCAGACCACAAAGTAAATTAATCCTAACATGGAGCTTCCAACCTCTGCGACAATACCCTAAGCCTTTACATATATATGGATTATTATTATTATCTTACACAGATCTATTTTAGATATTTACAACGATAAACAAGGTTTCCTTATTAAAGCAAAAATTTGCAAGACACATAAATTTTTGAGTGAACAAGATTACTTGAGTAATCAAAAAGCTAATGGAGTCCCCCGTACACCAAAAAAAAAAAAAAAAAAAAA
>CAVNYN010289167.1:0-19814 GCA_963692815.1 Nyctanthes arbor-tristis | reverse complement strand
TTGAGGAGGTGTTTCACTACCCAAGCAAGATGGTGAATGATATACATGTTTCTGTCGACGATATTACCGACATCCTCAATATGCAATGGTTGAACGTACTTATTTTGCAAGTTTGGGAAATATAAGACTTCCTCCCTGACAATTAAGTACGTCATATAATTTTTAATTTAACATTTCACGTTTGATATAAAATATTTCAGGTACCTACATCATTTGTGCAACGTATACGAGAATCAAAACATCGGGTTTCTTTGTACAGCTCTGATCGGGGCTATTAATTTTAAAGCTGATGGACATGCGAGTTATACTTACATGGTCAGCGCATTTTTACAAATGATAGACAAGAAGAACATTCTAGCACCATATCATTAGGGGTAAAACTAACTATATTGTGGCTAAATTTTGCAAACTTACATTCTTATAAAATATTATAGAAACCACTGGATGCTGCTTGTGCTGTGCCTTAAACATAACATGATGTACCTCTTGGACTCTATGGAGGATAATGGGTGCACATTGGATATCAGGCCGGAATTGTCTACGTAAGCAATTATCAATAACTATTGACATAATAGTTCTTTGTGTAAGTTTGAGTTTATTTAACGTATATATACATTACAACTGTAGGGTACTTAAAATGTTGTGGGCGTCAGGGAAAATCTTGAACAAAAGTGTCATTTGGAAATCAATTGCGGTATGAAAAAAAATATCTTCTAAATGTTATAATAACTATTGAAATTTCAACTTTTAGCTTTTTAATTACTAATATTTATTTTCAACTCATTGAAACTTTTAGTGCGTTCAGCAACCGGGATCCAATGAGTGTGGCTATTGTATGATGAGAAATATATTCGAGATAGTCACACTATATTCTAATACTAAAGAATATCTTGATACGGTATAAATATTTATCGAAAACTAAGAATTATTTAATCATTCATGTATATATTTTATTAACAAAGTAATTATATTTCCTTTGTTTGTTGTAGGCATATCAAGATGTGCCATATATTCAAGCTAATATAGATGAGATTCGGGAAAAATAGGCCGAGTACTTTGTCGACAATTGTATGTGATTTTTAGTCTTATCTATTTTGAAATGTTGTTTACTTATGGATTATAGATTTTCATACAAACATGTACATTTCAATAGTTAGTGCATATTATTTCAATGGTTAATTAATGACATAATAGTTTTGCGCAATTTATAGATTATATTGTTGCTGATATTGTTTGAATTAGTTATTGATTCTAGTTAGATTTATGCTAAGATATGGCGATGATTAGAGTAGTATAGTAATATAATAGTTATTGATGTTTGGGGAACTTAGATTTATATTCAATATGGTTAGTTTGATTTTAATTAATGGTCTAATGACGTTAGTTTATAATGACGTCAATATGGCTATTTTTGGTGTATTTAAAAAAAAATTGAAATTGGCGTCGATTGTTTCAAAATAACCAACGCCTAAATCTAATTCAAAAAAAATTAATAAAAATAGCTTTAGGCGTCGGTTGTGGAGGACAAACTAACGCCTAAAGTTAGCTTTAGGCGTCAGCCAACAACTGATGCGTATTTATCATTACAACTGACGCCTATTCTTCTTTTTTGTAGTAGTGAATATAAAAATTTTGGTGCGTTACAAAATGGCTACCGGAAACGGAAGCCAAAGAGGGGATGCTACCATTTTCGGCAGTCAGAAATGGGGTGAATCCCCTCACCCCCAAATTTTTCATTTTTGTTCTTTTTTTATATTATTTTTTTGTATTTTAAAACCTTTAGTTTTTAATTTAAAAAAGAAGAGGATATAATGGTATTCGGTCGAGGAGTTAACGGAAAAGTTGACGGTTTCAGTAAAAAAATACTATTTGTGTGAATTAATGAAATATTGAAGACCTAACGGGTTTTAAAAAAAGTTAGGAACCTAACTGATACTAACTCCAAAAAGTTGGGGACGATATGTGAAATTAACCCTTTTGTTTTCTCATTTATCTAAATAGCATGATTCTATATTTTTATTTTATTTTATTTTATTTACAAGGGGAGTGGAGAGAAGTGGCACTCGGATTTAGAGGATGGCCTTGTGTTAAAAACTCAACCTCTCACAGGGATTTGTGACATAAAATTATTACAACAATGAGTGAGTGTTCAATATTTAGGATAAACAAAATCCCGTGGTTTAACATTCGAATTAATCAATATTAAATGGTTAATTCAAAATGTGTTGACTATCTAAAACTAAAAGTGAGCCCCAATCCAACAGACGTTAAGTGAGCAACATTTCAAAATGTTAATTCTTTTTTTAGTGTCAATTATTTGAGCTATTGTTGTTAATTTGGACCACTGCAATCCTAGGCTTAAATTCTTATTCAAACTCGGGTTTGTCATTCCTGTCTCGTGTTTAATGGGTATCAAAGAACCCAATAGTATTCTTAGCCTGACTAGTCTCCAGATCCTGCCTAATTTTACACATTTTTGTATCATCATTAATAAAATATTGAGATGGATAGTCAAGCACACGGTTTAAAAGTAATTATTACTAGTAATTTCAAGTTTGGATGTCTGGCAGCACCCATTGATTTTTACCATTAAAATTTTTACGTACAAGATGAAACATCCTACATTTTCTACAACCATTGTTAATTAAATTTAAGTTGGTAATAAATTTTCATCCTCTTTCTCTGCCCGTTCCCAAACAAAATTGAAACTCTCTGCCCGGCTCGGGCTGTGCACCCTTTGGGGTCGAATGTTTATGTTTATAGTGATCCCTACAAGATTTGGTTAAAACATTCGGAAATTATTCTCTAGACAGGTAGTATTAGACATCATTTCTATGCGTGTTTTAGAGATGTTGGTTTTTCTCTATCACTTCTCCAATGTAGCCTTTTTTAGAGATTATAAAGTATTGTATACAAGATTACAAAATGACAATGCAGAACCGTCACCTCTCAAAGTGTAGAAATCGACCCAAAGTTACTCAAACACTCCTCCAATGGATGTTTCAGTGTGAGCTAAGATAGATTTAATAAGACCACCACTATTATGCCGGAATCATCGCACTATCGTCATTTAGGAATACAACCAAAAGACTCTTGGGAAGTGGCTAGAATTTCGCCAGATATGTTGGTCATCTCCCACCTCTATTTCTCTACCTTTCAAATATGAGTCAAGTCCCAAAGCTCTCCCTTTGTCATATATACAAGCTTCACAAAGATCACCAACAATTCAAATGGGTAGAGGTGTAGGATATCGCATACGTGTTGACTTGAAAAGGACCATAATTTAAACTCTAACTATTAGATCAGATCAATGGTCCACAATAATATCAACTAGCACAGTTCTCATCAACACAAAGGAGCCAATCACAAGGAATTATGGATTTAAGTGAGACTCTTTCTCTACACCTTTATTCTCTCTTTACGTACAAATTGTACGAAGATGATATCCATATTCTATTGTTATAGATTTTGTACCAGCCCTGCTGTCATTCATGGATATATACGAGCATTATTATTTTTCATTTTCATGTTCATAGATTATATATATATATACACACACACATATATACACACACGTGTATATATATATACACACACTATGTAGTTTAATAACTGGCTAGTCTTGCAAGGTAAAGATGGTTCCTGTTAATTTTAGTAGATGAATCGTATTCACTTTCTTTAACAGTATATATTTCGGTAACTTTTAGAAGTTTATTACGTGATGAAAAGGATTTCAATAATTGACAAAAACAATCTTGAAAAGAAATTGCAGAAACTACACTAAATTAATATTAAATCTAAGTAATTGTGCATTGGAAAGTCACTAGCAAACAGCACCATTCCAACCACCGCTTTATCGCTTGCTAACTAAAGTCAACCGACTATTGGAAAAAACCTAATCAAATTTGAGCTTTCAAGTAAACTTCCCTTAGTCAATATAACAAAATTAAGCACAAAATCCATTTCCGTGTTTGATTCTCCCTTTTTTTCTTGAATTTGAAGCATTTCTTGATGGCTTTTTATCATAGAATATTAGATGAAAAGCCCAAGGATGATGAGAAATATGCAGATTGTTACAGTTGTTCTTCAGATTGCCCTGATCAATGCAATGGGGATTACTTTTCACAGCCACCACCACCAATACCGCCGCCACTGCCGCCCCTGTCTCCAACTTCGGCTAGCCAGAAACACCATATTCCGACAGTCTGGATCCCGATTATATGTGTTTTTGGTGCTGCTATTATGTTTCTGTCATGTTTGGCTATCTGTAGGCATCGGTCGAGGCTAAGGAATCTGCGGAGGCATTTACAAGTAGAGGAAAATTTGGATATTATCGATGAAAATCAAGGGCCTGTGGTGGATCATCCTATATGGTATATCCGGACAATCGGTCTCCAACAGTCGGAGATCGATTCTATTACTGTTTTTAAGTACAAAAGGGATGAAGGTTTGATTGAAGGGACTGATTGCTCTGTTTGCTTAAATGTATTTCAAGAAAATGAGAGTCTTAGGTTGTTGCCAAAATGTAGCCATGCTTTTCATGTTATGTGTATTGACACATGGTTAAGGTCACACAAACATTGTCCGCTATGTCGTGCCCCCATAGTCGTCGGCACAAATGTTGCCGACCGGCTCAATACGGGGGACGCGGGTTTGAGTAATATAGTTTCGGTAGAGGAGGAACAGAACGAGAGAAGATCAGAACAATTTGAAATAGATACCGATATAACCAGTGAAATGAGAGTTGAGATGGAAAGTACTAGCACAATACCAGTTGAAGAACAAAACTTACTTGGAGCATTGCAGGAAAATTGTGCAAGTCTCGGTGACCGGAGTTGTAAGTTTCGAGTGCTAAGCGATTTGGACGATCGTCGCCCAAAAGCGAACACGGCTGTACAACAGATGGTTAGAAGGTCAGTTTCCGCGGACTTTTCTTCGACTTCAATGATCTGTAATGTTGCTAAGGCGTATGCAAACGAGGAAGAACAAAACCACAATGCGAATGCTAGTAATTCGCACTTAAACAGACTAATGAAGAGTCGTTCATATGCGTGTTCTATTCAAAAAGTGTCTGTTTCATTTAAGAGGTCATTCTCGTTTGGTTGGAAGCACAAACGAAGCCAAGAGTTGTTCCCGATGCTGAGTACAGACTATTGAGCTGATTTAGTTAAAGTTTCGTTAGAATGCGGAATTGCTACGACTACTTACAGATTACAAATACTTCCAGTTTTGTGGTGGCATGATGAATTTTTTGAATTCCCCTTTGTAAACAATATAATAAATAAATAGAAATATATGTGAATATTCCTTTTCCAGCCCCCACCCAATATGTAACATCTAATTTAAAATCTGATCAAGTTATTAAGTAACTTTGAAAGTCGAGAGGGTACTTTAAAAGGGTAGCATCACACGCTAAATCTGTTTTGACAACTCAAAATTGTGCAATTGTGAACACCTTGACAAGCAAAGGTCAAGGTGTGATTATATTTTTGTAACTAAAATGCGGAAACGAGTTGAACTGTCAAATTGAAAGAAAAGTATAATGACAATCAATGAGCATTTTAATCTATCAACACAAGATGAATAGTGCATTTGCTTCTTTCATTATGAGTAGTGCTATTTATGCAGTTTCCATTCTAGTTGGCATTTTTACATTGGAGATTATCTAATGAAAAAATATTAACTAGTTTTCAATCTAGTTAAATAGTATTTTTCTTTCATTATGACCAAATATCGATAAATATATGACTTAAATCCTTATCAAGTTAGGTTGTTGAGAGTTGAAAAATGTTTTGGAAAGCTAAACTGTCCTCATCATCTTTGATGGCTATTTATACTTAGGCTTAGTTTTACTAATGGTCTCAATTTTTGCGCTTTTAATCAGATGGGTCCTCAACTTTTTTTCAATGCCGTAGGTCCCCAATCTTTCATAAATTAACTCATTAGGTTCTTTATGATATTTTTACCTCTTACTTTTAAAAAAAAAATCTAAAAAATAGTAAGAATAATAAATAAAAAGGAAAATAAATTTTTCTCCACCTACCTAACTAGCTACTCATTTTACCCATAACTCTAACCTGACCGAAAATGACAAATGTAAGCTTTCTCTTGATTTTCTTGATATTTACTTAAAATAAAATGGCATTATTTGTGTGTATAAATTTGACTTTTTGAAAATTAATTTTGTGAAAAGTAATTTTTAAGAAAATGTATGGTTAAAAAATAGTATGTGAATTGTGAAAAAGGGATTTTTGTTTAAAAAAATACTAGATTTTTACCTGTGCGTTGCAAGGGTAGAACTCTAAAAAAATTTCCATACATACAATGCAGCTTAATTGTGCTTGTCACTGTTGATGCCATAAAAAAACTAAAAATCATGATCAGCATGGAGATAATATTCATCATACGCTTTCAAGTAGTGTGTAATTGATTATCTATTTTATATTTAAATTGTTTCCAAAAGCACACGCTGATTGATGTTTTCGAACTTACATTACAGATGTTAATGTAAAAAAGTTTAACTTTGAGAATAATGAGCACATTTATGTGCTTCTCATATACAATTAGAAGAAGCAATTAAAAGACATTCACATTTAACCCGTGCATTGTACATGAAGAATAATTCACAATAATCTAAACGGTAAAGTTCGCAAAAATTGCATTAATTTTACAAATTCAGCATTACCAAATCTCTCCAATTAATTTTCTAAATTTCCACTAAGTTCAACTATTGCGAATTGCATTAACTAAAAAATGTTATGCGCTTGTATGCAATATATAAACCAATCAAATAACTTTACCCCTTGAGTGGTAGAGTCCCATTTAACAATTTTCAAGTATAGAGTCATTTCTTAAATTAGAACCTTAATCACGAACTACAATATTAAAAGTAAAATATTAATCGGTTGAAACATTTAAATAAAATCTTAACCCATTTATGTTGTTCCTCGCTAACTAACTCATCCTCACTTTTGCTATCTCAAAAAGTTTAGGGATAAAGTTGGATCGCTTTAGCCCTATTGACAGACATTTGAAAAAGTAGGAGTATTTTGCAATATTTAACCCGAAGTGCCAAGTTTGAGCTGATAAAGAGAAGTTATTCAATTATTTTTAATAATAATACATAAATCTTAACTACCTTCTATTAAAAGATCAGCCAAACATGATCTAATTTATAAAGAATTTTAGTTAAACATTTGAACTGTGTCGCAAGTTTCTCTCCAAGATTCTCAAATATCAACCATGCATTGAAAACGTGTAGCTATCAATCATTTTCGGTTTAGCTTCTTTGATTTCTCAGGCTTACTCCATTATCTCCTTCCCAACAACTTCTATGTCCTCTGCAGATACATTGCTCTCAAGCTTCAGGACTTGCTAGGATAATATAAACATGAACAGATGGAAGCTGGCAGTAATGATCGGGCGGTCATTAAGCAAGAAGAGGTTGAGCTTCAATGCGAGGCTGGGGTTGAGAGAACTTATGGAAGACTCTGATGATTCATATAGTTGTTCAAGGGAATTCCAAAGAATCATAACTGCATAAGTTATCTATCAAAAATCTCTGATGATTTGGATAAAGTTCTTATGTTATGTGTTATATATTGCCCATTGATTTATATTCCAATTTAAGCTACAACCTATAGTAAGCAAATACTGACCACAACAGAAAAATGGATTGAGAACAGAACATAGTTCACTAATAGGAAGTTTTCTCTACAAAAATCCTACAAATTTTATGACAAAATAATAATAAGAAAAATGACTTTTGCTTCACCTAATCAAGAGGTTAGCATGGCAATGGAGATTCCTCGCAAAATGATTCTGCCGAACCCCACAACCAGTAAAATGAAGCAAACTATCAAAACAAAATGTAATAGTGACCACCCTTTGAAAATGCAATAAGGTGACATCTAAATCAAATCAAATTTAAAATCTGCCAATTATCAAGAAAATATTTTAGAAATTTCTACCCAAATCTCATTAATTTCTAGCCATAGAAAATAACAGAATTACACGTCCATCACGTAATATGCATACATAATATCCGTAAACAATTTCAACTGCACTAAACATGTCAGTCTAGAAAACACCATTAAGATGATAGAAGTGAGACAGAATTTTCTCCCTCAAGCTTAAGTATTCATATTCTTGATGCAGCTTTCGTGCATAGTTGTGGAACTAAGGCTGTTTGGATTTGTTCTTGGCCGACAAAAATCAACTTAAATAGTTAGGAGGTTAATTTCTCAGAGTTCATCCCATTCATATCTAACGTATCTCCAAACTGTGCCATATAGTTTCCAATACCCATTAGTCTGCATCTGGAGGTGTATGTGAATTCATTTTTAGCATATGACCATGGATTTTCAGAAGTGATCATATTACTTACTGCAATTTTACAGAAGATCTCATATAAGACATTTAGCCATCAAGAATCATGTCAAAGAATACTCTGACTAATAAGAGCAATAGAAGTTTCACTCTGTGATTCTTTTTTATAGCACCAATTTATGCCCGTCATTCCTTATTGGCTTGGATAAAAACTGAAGTAGAATACACGTTACAGAGACCATAAGTAATTCAACCATGCAATTTAGTTCATCTTTCCAACAATTCAGAAAACATATAAATAGAAAAGAAATAATTACAGGCAAGCCGAAAAGGCTTGACTCATTTAAAAGTTAGCTCCATTTATCAACCAATTTAAATTTCCAATTTTAGACACATGACAACACACCATTAAACCACATATTTGATGTGATGTAAGCTTTCATATCATTTTAATCATTAACTCAACATGCCATAATTAGGTAACCACACCTATTTGAATTTTAAATCCATTTGTAAAACAATTAAATTATAAATGGTTGCCAAACGGAGATGTAACAATTAAATAAAATAAGCTGCATACAAAACCAATAATAGACATATTCTGTATATATATATATATATATGTATATAATCAACTCAATTGCAATGAATATGATAGAAAAGTGTTTAACAACAAACCACACCCTCATTTGTAGCTATTGTAAAGATATATAAAAGAATACAAAACAAACATGATAAGCCACCAATCCAATATATTTATTAGGGTAGAAATTAGTTGCTTGTTAGAAATTCTTTTGCCCGCTTGTTAGAAAAAAAAATTACAAATTAATTACTTAAAAGGTGTATGATGCAATGGGTAAATTTACATAACAAAATAAAATTTATAAAGACAAAATATTTGATCAATGGGTATATTTGCCTTAAAACAGAGTTGTCAGAGATTAGAGGGAAGTTTATGTTTCTCCACACTAAAATTGGTCCCACTAAAGAATTCCCCTTCTGGTTTCGTAAGGCTAAAAAGAAAAAAAACAACACAATTAGTTACATCTCAACTTATAGATCTTAGGATATAAAAAGGAAGCTAAGGTTTTGTCAAAAAGGGATCTGAAATTTTATTTATCATAAATTAACTTATGATGTTGCCATTTTAACAACAAAAAATCAATTGACAGTGAGCCACTTGTGTGTATACTAAAACAGAGAAGCATCAGCAAGACATGCTCTCTTTCTCCCTTACATATGACATGTCTATTGACCAATAGCTCTCAGAAATGCACGTGGCCTCTCAAAATGTAGTTTTCAATACAACATCATGACCGTCTCCGCACTATCTATGTGCCTATTTTATTCTAGCTACCAGTCTGCATTTACTGCTGCTGCTCCAGTTGAATGAAGCAACACAGATGTTGCCAACTTATTTTTTCGACTCACAATCTGCAATGTATAAGCAAAGAAGAAACATTTATATTGATACACTCATCCGCGTGTAATGTCGCTAGCAGTTGTATCCGGGATTTCAGTTTTATTTTATACCACAAGTGGTTGGTTTTAGACATATTTTATGAAGAAAGTTAAATGGCTCGACAATAGCATTCATTTCAGATTTTTATGGATAATAAATCAACGGAGTTGGGGCCCAGAAGATGGTTACCATAATATGATTTTAACATTACTTATTCACCGAAATTTAGAAAGCCAAATCTTCTAAAATTGTATATAATTGCCGAGTAAAGGAAAAAACTTGTTTCCTATATCCCAAACTTTCAATATTCAGATTCATGATATCTTACTCCCACATTCCACATAATCCAGAAAATATAAGTGGTTTAACTGGCATATAACATATAATAAGTTATTGAAAAACCACAGAAGCCTCAAGATTAATAACCCCAAAATCTGTAAAGAAAAATGTAAAGCTATTCACTCTTTTTGTGCATACAAAATAATGAACCCAATAAAAAGCAAAAGAGACCAATAATGTGTGGAACAGAAAGTGAAGAAGAAAATATGGGTTAGAATTACCTTTTCACCAAGAAGCCATAATCAAGGAAAAATAACCGGGATTGGCTTAACTCACTAGAACCTATTTTCTGATAAAATTTGGGAGAAATTTTCGAACACAATAATTGAATTGGCCAGCGTTAATTATGACCGAACGGGTATGGGCGCGAGAAATCCTTGAAATGGAGAGAAATCCTCTTTGCAGCGGTGGCCAGCAGGGCTGATGCGAGAAATGTTTTGGCGGCTGGCGGGGCTGTTGTTTGAACACAATAATTGAATCGACCAACGTTAATTTGGACAGAAAGGGTACGTGTGTGAGAGATCCTTTAAGTTGAGAGATCGCTCTTTATAGTGGCGGCTGACAGGGCTAGTGCGAGAATGGGCTGCGGGTGAAGAGCGTAGGGTTGCGTAGGGCCATATGATAAATTGAGAAGCCAAAGTCAGAGCTTGTTTGGTTCCATTTATTTTTGTCATTTATAAATTTATCTATCATAATTTGACTATTGATTTGACAATTACTCAACAATTAACGCACATTTCAAATTTCAATTAAATCTCCACCACTCATTTCCACTCATTATAAATTCCCTTGCTAAATTATAAAAATAAATAGAACCAAACAAGCCTCAATTAGCAATTGATGACATCATATGTGACGTCATAATAGTCTTGGGAGGGAAAGATTGGAAATTAGAGCTTATGTCGCTAGACAATTGAATTTAATTGTACCCGCAAAATTGTTGTTTAATATATATATATATATGACTGACAATGAATTAACACATTGCTTCTTTAATTCATTTCATATGATAAATAAATTTTTATTATTTTTCCATTAAAAGTGTTTCAAAAGATAAAAATTAATCCCTTTTAAAAAATAAAATTTAACCGACTACTTTTATACGATAAAACACAAATTAATTGGCTATTTTCATACTATTATATTTTCATTCATTGGAAAACATTTTACATGGGAAGATTATGTTCCAGTGATAGGACTCGTGTTCACAAATTCTTTCTATTTAAATATAGTCAAACCAATCACATACATATATTTGATAATACCTACTCATATTACATAAATTTTAACTATTCAGTTTCAAAAAATCTACTTCTAGTTTTAAACAAAAATAGTTTGTCTTTTGCCCCCAAAAAAAGAAAGGGTTTGTGAATAGGCACAAATATTTCTTTCATGTTTTTTTCCCTAAAAGAAAATAATAATCATCAATTTTAATGACAAACAATATATCTTTATATGAGTAGTTTGAATTGTGTTGAAAAAGTAGGATACTCAAAGTTTTCGAATAGTAGACTCGCGCTCGAATTATACCCATATCTCTTCTAACTCCCCATATCTTTCCCCTTGTATGAAAACAAAAATGTTTATCCCTATAATGTGATATAATATCAGCCACTCATGTAATTTGTAAGAGGATAGTGATATACTTATATCAGCGGCTAGTTTTATATCATACCGTATATCACTAAATGGCCACACGCCTATTCTTGAACATCCATAGTGATTTTAGGAGTTTTACTACAAAAAGCTTACCTCTTTGTTAAGGAGACTCAATGTTGAGATGGCTGCCAAAGTGGACACAAGGGACCCTCGCCATGTCAACCAATCTGATTCCCCCAAAAAATGACTGGGCCATCCCATAAATTAAACATGCCAAATTTAGTGGTTGTTTGATTCTCATTATTGTGTAAAATTTCGAGATATTATAACGACCAGAAAGATAAAATATGTATTGAAAATGTAAAAAAATTTAAAAAATGTTGTTGTAATTCAATAGCTGTCAAATTAAATAGTTAAAGCGGGTAAAATTATAATTTGAGAGAATAATAGAGTTAAATATTATGTTGGGTCACTCAACTTACTCTTTTGTTTCTAAACTATTATTGAACTTAAACTTGTTATCCGTTACTCACTAAACTTATAAACGTGTTACTTATTCATCGTTAAACTTATAAAAATGTTTCCCATCCATCGCTAAGACGGAATCTGATAGTTAAATTTAAAAGAGGAGATGACGTGTTTAACGGTGGAGAGACGTGGCTTAACGATTCCGCCACGTGACAAGTGAAATACTTATATGGCCATTGAACTATTTAAATCGTTACTGATTGGTCACCAAACTTATCTTTAAGTTACTAATTCATTATTAAACTTTAATGTGTTACTAATTAGTCACTAAACTTACTAAACCATCATTGAACTTTGATGTGTTAGCTATGAGTACCTAGATTTACAAAAATCAATTTATAACTTGTCATTCGTTTCCTAAACTGATATTAATTTTTTTTCTTTTTTACATTATTACTTTTTTTTTGCATATTAATCACATTTCACAAAATTTCGGTACATTTTGGTCCACTATATTTTTTTCTTAGGTTGAAAATTAGTTCTAGTTCACAATGTTTAATTAATAAATACACAATATATATATATATATATTTTTTGAACATTAATAAAATCATGGTCTATCCCGTTTTGTGCAAGATACATAACCGCAACATGATGGAACTAATATGCTTATATCATATTTTGTGTATTTATTTGTTAAACGTTGTGAATTAGAATCAATTTTTGACTTAAGAAAAAAGTATAACCGAGCAAAAAGTACTGGCATTTTGTGACATGTAGTTAATATGTAAAAAAACAGTAATATTGTAAAAAAGAAAAAAATAATAATAGTAGTTTGAGAAACGAACGTTAAGTTATAAATTTATTTTTGCAAATCAAGGTACAATAGATAACACGTCAAAGTTATAAATTTGTTTTTGCAAATCAAGGTACTAATAGATAACACGTCAAAGTTTAATGATAGTTTAATAATTTAAATAGTAAGTTTAGTGACTAATTAGTAAGACATTAAATTTTAATGATGAATTAGTAATTTAAAGGTAAATTTAGTGATTAATTAGTAACAACTTAAATAGTTCAATGATGATATAAATATTTCACTTGCCATGTAGTGAAACTGTTAAACCACGTCACTTCACCATTAAATCACGTCATCTATTCTGTTAAATTTAACTAACAGATTCTGTTTTAGTGATGGATGAGAAATACTTTTATAAATTTAGTGATAAATGAATAACACATTTATAAGTTTAGTGACTAACAGATAATAAATTAAAGTTTATTGATGAGTTAAAAGTAAAAGTTAAGTTAAGTGAGTAAAATGATATTTAACTCGAGAATAATGAGAATCAAACCAGCTCATAAGTCACCCACCCCCGTTCAACCCGCCCACCCCCCCCGCCTTCGCTCGCTCTCGCTCATTAAGCGCCGGCGACGGAGGCAGAACCCCGCTCCCCACTCAGCGCCGGCGAGAACTCCCAAAAATCTCCCCCTCTTTCTTGATCGTAGACCCAGCAGAACCCCCCTACGGGAGCCGAAACAGGTTGCGGTCACCGCCGGAGCATCCTTGCAGGTAAATTTAAGTTTTAAATTTCTGCTTAGTTTGCTTTTGTATCCATCCAATTTTTGTCTCTCGGTTTTTTGGATGTAATTTTCTCTCCCCTTCTCTAGTCGACAAAACCCAGCAAAAGGAGAACGGTCGGAAGCTGCGACAGCCAGCGTGGAGGCAGCGCCGGGGGTGGAACTCAGGTAATTTCCTTCAAACCTTGATTAAATTTCTGCTCCGTTTGATGCTCATACTGCTGTGTGGGGAAAATAATTTTCACATGTAAAGCACAGTGGTTAATCCGTCTCCAGTAAAAGGATTTGTACATCTCCAAGTGACACCAGACTATCTCGACTCTCGAGTCATTGTAGTATGTGTTTCTAATCAGAATCCAATCATGTGTTTGGGAATTGATTTTAGTTGCTGGAATGTTGCGGAAATATTCCGTTAAATTTCACAATGTATTCTTATGTTTGTTCTACTAGTAACGTATTCCATTCTGATTAATCTGCAAGGAATGTCTTGTGAATTTTGATAAAATTTTGGACTTAATATGTTAATTTCTTTTGTTTCTAAAACTTGGATTTGCTCATTCCCAATTCTGCTTTCTTTCTTTAAAATTGCTTCTAAGTTGTAACTTTGCAGCCAAATAGAGAATAGGATATGTGCACAAATGTTGTTAACAATCAAACGGGGGACATTACCAATGCAAAGCAAACAAACTAAAATGAAGTTTGGTGTTTGTTAAAATGGAAAAATATGGAGGAGATTTGTGATCCAATGGGACTGCACTTTGGATGGTTTTCTTATCTTCATTGTGTGATTGATGAGATTTAGATATCCTACTAGGATTCATAGTCATTTCCTTACCACATATATTTTCTCTATGCAAGAGCATCAAAGGAATCTTCCATAAATTTTTTTTTTTTAAAAGGACTTCTCAAAAATTTTGGGGCTACATTTGGTTTATTTGACAATGAACATGGATTATTTTTTTTTATTTCTTGCAGGCCAAATATTACAGCTCACCATTTTCAAAGAGCATTAATTGATGGGCCATTTAAATAAGTACCTAATATTACAGGACACAATGTCAAGAATCAGGTCACATTGTGAATTTTTCTAAAATCAGGTGTATGACATATAGAAATTTCAGAAATAATGCATATGTATTTAGATTTAGGAAAGCATAAATCATGGATAAAATTTTGCTGATTTTCTTATCTCCAATTAAATATGATCTCTTTAACTATTAATCAATAAATACATTTCTCCATTAGATTAGTGTACAAACAATTGTTCTTTAATTCTGGGTCCTCAAATATTCTCATCAACTGGTTTCAGATGTGGTCAAAGAGCAACCTGCTTCTATAATCGCTATTTCCATGCATTCACAATTGAGAGAGTTTGAAGAAGATGCCGTCTCATAGGTACTAGCTATTTGAAAATTAAAATGCTATTTTCAATGAAATAAATTCATTGAATGTTAATTTTTTTATGCTGATTTTTTTTCTTCTCTCCTTCTTTTGGTTGGCAATTTGTTACGTCCTAACCTCTTCTTTCATGTGAATTTTAGTTTGTTAAATTTATGATTTTGTGCAAACAAAATGCAGCAGATTCAATTGCTAATTCTTCATCTTCTTTTTATTTATTTCTTCCCTCTAGATGTTTCTTTCTGTCCTTTTTTTAAGTGCTTTCCATAATCAACTTGCAATTCTAACAAACACGCTGAAACGGGTTCAAAGGAGTAAGGCATAATACTAAAATTGAAAAAACTGAAAATCTGACCGACAATCTGTTTTTTCAATTGTTTAGCTTAAATAGAAAAATATCCAAAGAATAACTACGGACAAATCAAAATCTAAGCTTAACTTTCAGCTATATTGGCCTTATTAGCTATTATATTCCATTCAGATATTCAGCGAAAAGAAAACAAGATTGGATCTAGATGCAAAAGAAACGAAAAGTTTACATGTTTTGTATCTCCAGTTTGATCCTCAGGATGGAGGTTATTATATTTTAGTTAAACGAGGCATGAGCATTATTGTTTACTTATCTAAATTTCGTATCTTTTATCTCCTAGTTTTTAAATGTTAAGTTGTTTCTAAATAGATTAGAATGAACTTCAGACCAAAATATCATTCACAATAGTCAGTGCCAATAATAAATTTGTGAGGCACTAAAAAAACAAGAGCATTGAGGCTCTATTGAGGTTTAAGATTAGAGTAAGCTACACACACTTCAGAAATTATCTACTTAACGTGTTTTTTTCCCTTCATTTTTTTTTTTTTTTTTGTACTTCTAAATTTCTTGTCCATCTTATAATGAGTCAACAGTTAAATATTGGCTTGTAAACTTAGTAAATTAAAGAACCCCCTTTATCTTTTTGAATTTTGCGGTCCACAGAATTACTCTAAATCCAAATAAGCAGCAAATTTCCATATGAACAGAAATATCAACATATGAAATCATAGTTAGATGACAAAAGCAATGATCAATCAAAAGTTGATTGTCTCTCATTAGCAAAATTCTGCATTAACACCCAAAATTCAAACGACCGCCTCCAAATTAACAAATGGGTCTACAAGACCAATTTATGAGGTTAATGATTTAAGCAATACTGAAAAACAATCTCTTCACATTGATTTTTTTGGTCATTTCTAACTCCTATTATTTGCTTCTTAAGTTCTATAATTAAGAACTTGTTTGATGCTCTTTATTTTACCAATTTATAATTTTACCTACCACTGATTTGACATTTGATTTGATAACTATTCAATTACAACCACATATTTTAAAACTTTTTACATTCCCACTGCATATTCTACCTCTCTCCTCATTATAAATTCTCCACATTTTGACAAATAAAGAGCATCAAACAAGCTCTAAATCCGCTAAAAAAAAGTGTTGTAATTAAATAATAATATCTTCTAGAAATTTGAGTTTGTAAGTCACAGAGTACGTACTAAAAGGCATCCACAGAACAAAAGGGTAGAGGGAGAGAGAACAACTTCAGACCATAGAAAACCATGGTGTTCAATTCTCATGCTATGTCCATGAATGACTTGGAATATTCATACTGATTAGCTAGCCGGGCAAGAAAAAGGGATCAATTTTATTGAGTGCTTGATAAAACCATGTGGTCAAAGCGAGATAGGTTGATGTGTGTGTACATTGATTGATCTTTAGGACAATTCCAATAGTTTCTCTCTTGAATGGAATTGGAATCCAACATGGTCAATATTTTGAAGCGAAATAAAGACAAGCAAAGGCAATGCCAATAATGCATGCAATTCAGCTTCATTTCAGTTTAGCTCATTTATAATATGTATAATTAAAAAAATGTCATGCTAACCAAGGTAAGACTAACAGCCGGTTAAAAAGGCAAGGATAAAGCATGAACAAAAATACCAAGAATTAAAGATGGCTATTGTCGTCAGAAACTGTCATAAAGAAAGAAAAAAGAGAAGCAACTTCCAACGAGCTAGAATAAAAGAATGGCTATGAAGCTAGACGAAATATTAGAATTATATAGTGCCTTCCTTTGAAGTGACAATTACATAAATCTTTAATCTATTTTCCTATGACTGGTGATGAAGAACACACACAAATGAATTACCTTATAGAAATCACTGCAAGCAACATTATTGCTACCAGGAGGTGATGAATATAGAGTCTTCCTTCTTCCCTAAACCCTAAATTCCCCAATTTTGAGCTCAATCCAAGGAAGGAAACTGTGTCCCCTCCTTGATTTTGGCAACTGTTTTATTAGGCCTCTCAGATCCCCAACAAAATAAGAAAATAATAATAATAAAATTTCATCTAACATTTTCATCTATCCCTTTTAAAGTTCATCATCATTCACATTATGAAGAGTATTTTTTTCTTTTTTTAAAGAGCAAAAATTTTTCACTCCCAACAAGCTTTTTATTTGTTGTCTTTATTTTGCATCAAGAAACATTTAGGTATTGCTTGATTAGAAGTATGAAAAATACATGGAAAGAAAATGAATTCTAGGTAATTGACTTCCCTAGAATTAATTTTCATGGAAAATATCAATTACATGTGTTTGGTTGACTTAATTTTCCACTTAGAAATAGTTGTTGTTTTCTATCTTTTGGTATTTGATATATATTATTTTCCATGGAAACAATATTTTTTACCAAATTTTCTTATTTTATAGTCATTATTTTTTTTAATAGAAATTATCAAGTTTTATATATAACTTGTACTTTTTTCCATGTATTTTTTTTATTTGCCAATTTTTTTTTATTTGTCAAAAATACTTGAATATATGTTTATATTTGAGACGAAATCAAACCACGATGAATAAAAAAAGGGATAACTAATGTCAATTTTCTGTCCTGCATGATTTTTTTCATGGACAATGATGATATGATGAGAGCGTTTGTGAATGGTTTTGGAGATAGGGTACGAGGCTTTGTGACGATTATAGTCTCGTGAGACGGTTTGTCACTCATGATTCAATGAATAATTTTGAAGCCAGCAACTGTCTGAGTAATGCACTTAATAAGTAGAAGCTTATACTAAAAAAGAAATTGCAAGAAATTCAGTGAGTGATTTGTGCATGAATATGAAGATAAAAAAAGTTATTAACTTTTATAACGATCCATAATTAGAAAATTTGAAATGATTATAAAATGTTATATTCGTTAGCATTGGCAAGAAATGTCATGTTACATAAAATCTCAAAAAAAAGAAAAAAATAAAAAAGAAAATGAGAAATTCTCAATTCACGGGGAAAAAAGCCAATCAAATAACACCAAAGTGGGAATTTAAGTGGAAAATAAGCATTTTCTATGGAAAATTATGGCAATGAAACACACCCTTATTGTATTATTATTTTATTTTAAATAATATTTAAAATTTTAATTGTCTTTCACTAATAAGATCAAGTTTGGTTTAGTTAAATCAAGAAAGAAGCCTTGAAAATTGCAATCATTTTAAATTATAAAATGTGGAGTTTGCAATATAAAATTGAGGGTTAATTTCACTATTAGTCCCCAACCTTTCAATCTTTACACAGTATTGTCCCCATTTTTTTCTCTCCTAGCGAGTCCCTAACCTTTCATACAATAGTCGAGTTTCGTCCTCCCGTCAGATTTCCGTTTATTTTTCCATTTAACCCCTATAAAATGACAATTTTACCCTTACATTTTTAAAAGGTTTGGGGATTGAATGTGAAAACAAGTCTGGATATAAAATAATTATAAAAAATTTAAAAATAAATATTATTTAGAAAGAAATTTAAAACTAAATATTAATTCTTCCCACCACCACCCACCCCACCCCACCCCACCCCGACCTCTATTTTTACTCCGATTGAATTTCACCGTAGTTTCATTTTCCATGAGCAAGGAGTGTAATGGAATTAATATACAAATATTTAAAAATAAATATTAATTCCGTCAGACTTATCTCTCATAGGAAATGAATGATAAAATGCAATCGGAGGACAAATAGAGGATGGTAAAATGCAATCGGAGGACAAATAGAGGATGGGTGGGGTGGGGTTGGACGTAATTAATCTTTATTTTTATTTTATTTTTTTTCAATTTTCTTTTTATATCTAGGATAATTTTTAACTTTGGTCCCCAATGTTTTAAGAATGTAAGGGTAATATCGTCATTTTATACGGGTAAACGGACGAAAATCTAATGGAAAATCTAATGGAAGGATGAAACTCGACTATTATATGATTTTGCTTAATAACTACTATCATTAACCTTATAAATTGGTCTTCTAGACCCATTTGTTAATTTAGAGTCGGTCGTTTGAATTTTGGGGGTTAATGCGGAATTTTGCTAATGAGAGACAGCCAACGTTTGATGGATCATTGCTTTTGTCATCTAACTATGATTTCTATAATGAGAAAATATGTTGATATTTCTATTTAGATGGAAATTTGTTGCTTATTTGGATTTAGAGTAATTCTGTGGACCGCGGAAGGATAAAGTAAATTGAGAAAGGTTCTTTAATTTACTAAATTTACAAGCCAATATCTTAACTATTGACACATTATAAGACGGACAAGAAATTCATAAGTACAAA
>CAVNYN010289166.1:0-52177 GCA_963692815.1 Nyctanthes arbor-tristis | reverse complement strand
TTTGGAATTACCTGTATATTTTTAAGATTACCAATTAATGGATATACATAAGTCCCGAAGGGTGATTTAGAGTCGATTGGATGAAGCAAGTCAACCACTCCTCTCATGTGGCTTATAAGCTCGACTATTAGCTTACACTAATAAAAAAAGATTAGTTTTACTACTTCATATATAGAAAAAATATTTCTAATACTTTATGAGTACTAAACACTTAATACTCTTAATCAATGAACATACTATACATGAGTACTCAAATTAATTAACATATACACAAAGTTGACTCCAGAAAGCTAGAATGAAATAAGCGGTCCTGATCTGCTGTTCCCAAAACCCGTCTCGCTTGCTGTCCGTCCAATAAAATCCATGTGTTTAATTCATTAATTAACAATTCAGCATTTTCTTAGTTAATCAAATATTAATTAATTAATTAAACACATGTAATGATTTTATTGGACAGACAGCAAGCGAGACGGGTTTTGGGAACAGCAGATCAGGACCGCTTATTTCATTCTAGCTTTCTGGAGTCAACTTTGTGTATATGTTAATTAATTTGAGTACTCATGTATAGTATGTTCATTGATTAAGAGTATTAAGTGTTTAGTACTCATAAAGTATTAGAAATATTTTTTCTATATATGAAGTAGTAAAACTAATCTTTTTTTATTAGTGTAAGCTAATAGTCGAGCTTATAAGCCACATGAGAGGAGTGGTTGACTTGCTTCATCCAATCGACTCTAAATCACCCTTCGGGACTTATGTATATCCATTAATTGGTAATCTTAAAAATATACAGGTAATTCCAAAACATTATTCTGAAAATGACGTTCAATCCATTAATTGTCAAAGTTAATTAAATTAATAAACTGTTATAACCCCACGATCTTAATTTAATTACTTAGTTGTTGTCAATGCTTGACATGGGATAGTTATACAAGCATGTTGACATTTTTCTATATTTTGTTGAAAGACCTGCCGATAAAGTTAACATTTTATTATATTTCATTACACAATGTTCTTTTCATAACGAGAATAATTGAAATGGATAGTCAAGATGTTGATTGAAAGATAAACGAGTTGGAAGTGGATAAAATGTAAGGAAAATTAAGGGTTACTTTGAAGGAAATTGTTAGGTATATCTCAAAAGAACGTGAAGTGTTATGTTAACTTAATTCAGAAAGAGATTACATGACCGACTATAGATTAAAGTTTTGTTCTATAAATGTATAAATGCTTCAGCTTTTTAAACTACAATGTTCTAGAGTTCGATTAGCTCAGTAATTATTGATGCCTGCATCTGGATGCGCTTTATATAGGTCATGCTACATCAACTTTCGAATAAGATAAGTAAATATAATTTTTATTAGTTCATGTAAGAGGTAGGGCTCCTAGACTCTTAGTTGACTCGTTAATGAGCCAACCGATTAATATTCTCTTTCGACCTTCGTTCAAATAGATAATGCAGTCAAATAAAATTTATGAATTTAAATCTCACAGTCATCTATTTATAAAGATTATTATAAAAATAATAAAAGTTTTTGAGGGAAATGATCGTACAAAGAAATTATATGTATATATATATTTATATATTATCAACTAATATATATAATTTAAATACAAAAATAAAATCTCTAATTAATCATTTCATATTTTCATTGCACGTTAGGTGAGATTCAATGTGAAAAGTGGAAGTAATCACATATATATCCATGCTAATTTCCAAATGTTCCCACTTGATTTCTATATCTCAAAATTGTTACTCTTTCTTTTATTGACTTGCTTTTTCCTTGGTCGTCTTTTGGGTACTAACAAAAAATAAACAAAATATTATTATCCCATTTTAAAAAGACAACCCCCCCGGGGGCAAAAAAAAATGTAGAGAAGAGAGAGAGAGAGAGAACCTCTACGAATTCACTTATAAATAGGACCATTGTTTCTCATGATTTTGCACACAAGAACTTGTTCATTAAACAAGAAAAAATTCATATACCTAGCCTATTTTCATCTCCTTTTCATCCAATCTTCCCATTGAAGAAATCAATTAATTAAGCATGGCTTCTATCACATACGACCATGAAATCACCTCTTCGATCCCACCAAACAAGATGTTCAAGGCCTTCATTCTTGATTCTGATAACCTCATCCCCAAGGTCTTGCCACAAGCCATTAAGAATGTCGAACTCCTGGAAGGCGATGGCGGAGTCGGAACAGTCAAATTGATCACTTTCGGCGAAGGTAAAGATCTTGTATCATATAGATCTTCTATTTTGTTCAATGGTTTGATTTCGTAAGGACAGAAGTACGACATTATTAGAGTAGTCATCACTTCAGTCTTATGCGAAAAATGTCTTTTATGTCAAATCACACATTATCCATGTATTTAATTGTTGATATTCCAAAAATTTCTTAATGGTAGGACACCTTTGTTACGAAAGAAATGTCACATTTCACATTGCCTTTGTTAAGTGTTGATTATGAAAAAGAAATTCCATTTTAATTTCGAAGTCTTAATTGTATGTGCAGGCAGCCAATTCAAGAGCATGAAGCATCGTGTTGATGCAATCGATAAAGCCAACTACTCATATAGCTACAGCATCATCGAAGGAGATGTTCTCGAAGCCGGTGACCTTGAGAAAATCTCTTACGATGTCAAAATCGAGCCCTCGGCCAATGGTGGATCCGTGTGCAAAACCAAAAGCACATACCACACGAAAGGAATTAAAGAAATCGCACAAGAGAAGATAAAGGAAGGAAAAGAAAAGGCACATGCCATCTTCAAAGCTATTGAGGGTTACGTCCATGCAAATCCCCATGCTTATAATTGAGTATGCTTAACTACACAACTCAGTCTAATACTGCGTAACAACACTTTCTGTGTCCAAAATGAGTATGATTAGTGTGTGTGTTTTATTTTAGTTTGTGAGTGTGTTTGTGATTCATCCTTCATGATATGTGTACCCTTTTTTCTTTCCATTTAAAAAAAAATTAATTAATTGTAATATCCTGTTTAATGATTTCTGGCATTTGATTGTTGTACAAGAAAAAGAATAAGCGACCAGACGTATAGCAAATATTTTTTTGGAATATTCATATATTTTTTAGTTAGATCGCGCATGAATGTAAAGGGAAAACGAAACAAGAAAATTTTGCCATTTTTGCTAAAGATATACGGTTGCTAATTACAAATTTTGCAAAACTTAAGGATACAATTGCAATTTTCTCTTATCAAATAGAAGGTCATATATTCTTTAAACCAAAAAGGACCAATGATGCGAATTAAACATATATTAGAAATGTTCATGAATTTTATAATCAAGTACTAGACGAATGCTGTGACATAATACTAGTTATTGATATATTTTGTGAGATGGTGGTATACTCATACCAGCAACTAATATTAATTATACCATATAAACATCTTAGGCTAACACATCATTACGAAGCTAGACATTTTGTGTCTAAAACCTACTGGCAATGTTTCACACCAATAGTAAACATTAGGGTGAAAATGATATAAAATCAGATAAATGGTGCCAAAGGCCTCCATGGCGTACATCTTGGTGCGTCACATCGATTTCATGGGCTAAATGTAGCCCATTGCCAACGAATATGACATGACGAGATGCATACCGCGTAGTTTGACACTATTTATAACATCAGACGTCGTATTTTATATCATTTTCCAACATTAGAGACCGATGTTTTCCTTCTTCAAAACCTTTAAATACAACTATATGATTTTACCCGTTATTGTTATTATTGCTGTTGTTACTACTGGTACTTTCTATTTTCGAAAGTATTATTATAAATGTATTATTATTACTTTCTTATAATTCATAATATTCACTTGCGAGAGGGTCGCGGGGTTTCACCGCCACCCTGTCTACATGGGGAGTTGTTATTGGCTCTCCCACATGTGGGCACATGTGGGAGGGCCAATTGTTGAAAATAAATTTGATTTGGGCCAAAACAAAAACTTGAGCCTAAAAAGTCCAGTAAAAAGAATTTTCTAGAATAAGCCCAATAGGCCCATTAACTAGAAAGCTCTTTTGGATACGTTTTGAGAGATATTTTTAAGAGATATTTCTAGATAGTTTCTAGACATTTGTAATGGATAAATATCCAAGATATTTGTGTATAGAATTCTAGAGGATGAATTATGACCGTTAGATTAAGAGAATTGTGGCAAAATCTTAGCCATTGGTTAAGGAGGTGCCACTAGTATAAATATGGGTATTGTGTTCCAAATTGGGGTGTGTGAGTGAAGTGAAAAAGTGAAAGAAAAAAAAAGAGTTCCTTTGTAATATTTTCTCCTCTACCATTTCCATTGTTCCCTTCTCGAAACCTTTTAAGCCTTTTTACTAAAAATTAATTTTTATATTCCAACAAAGTGGTATCAGAGCCTGATTCAAGAGAGAATCTTTAAAAAGCTATGTCTATGGGTGGTATGGCATCCTTTCGAGTTCCATCACCAAAGGGAAGCAACTATGATAATTGGAGCATCAAGATGAAGGCTTTACTTAGAGCACATGATGTTTGGAAGATTGTGAAGAAAGGCTACAATGAGCCACAAGATGAGGCATCACTTTCCCAACAACAAAGGGATAGTTTAAGGGATTCAAGAAAGGGAGACAAGAAAGCTCTCTTCCTCATCTATCAAGCATTGGATGATGATGGGTTCGAGAAGATTTTCAATGCAACATCCGCCAAGGAAGCATGGGAGAAGCTCCAAATTTCCTACAAAGGAGAAGAGAAAGTAAAGAAGGTATGTCTTCAAACTCTAAGAGGTGAATTTGTGGCATTACATATAAAAGAATCCAAGTCTATCTCCGATTATTTTTCAAGAGTCTTGGCCGTTTCAAATCAATTAAAAAGAAACGGTGAGAAATTAGAAGATGTGAGAATTATGGAAAAAATACTCCGGTTTTTGGATCCCAAGTTCGAGCATATTGTTGTGACAATCGAAGAAACAAAAAACTTAGAGGATATGACGATTGAGCAACTCCAAGGATCATTACAAGCTATGAAGAAAAGCATAAGAAAAAACAAGGGATCACCGAGCAACTTTTCAAGATGAGCATAAAAGAGAAAGAAAAAAGCCAAGGCAACAATAGAAGTCAACGCGGCCGAGGTCGAGGTCGAGGTCAAAGTAGTGGACGAGGTGGTAACCACAATGGTGGCCGAGGATGGAGCTTCAACAATCATAATTATGAGAAAAGAGAAACCTCAACAAGAGGACGTGGAAGGGGACAATCAAACTCAAGGTACGATAAATCTCAAGTCCAATGTTTTAATTGTGAAAAGTTTGGGCATTATGCTTGGGAGTGCATGACTAAAAATAATAGAGTTGAGGAGATGACTAACTACGCAAAAACAAAAGAAGATAACGTGCCACTACTACTAGCACACAAGGTTGATGATGAAAGTCAAGAAACCACATGGTATCTTGACACAGGAGCGGGCAACCATATGTGTGGAGAAAATGTATGTTTACAGAGCTCAATGAAAATGTGAGTGGCAATGTTTCTTTTGAGGGTGAATCGAAAGTACCAGTACAAGGAAAAGGTATCATTCTTATCCGTGCTAAGGATGAAAGTCATTGCATGATTTCTAGTGTTTATTATGTGCCCGACATGAAAAATAACATCATAAGCTTGGGTCAGCTCTTAGAGAAAGGCTATAATATTTATTGCCCTTTTATAATAGATGATAAAGGAAAATTAATAACTAAGGTGAGAATGTCAAAGAATAGATTATTTCCTTTAAACATCCAGAATAATGTTGCAAAATGTCTTAAAGCTTGCTATAAAGATGCATCATGGCTTTGACATCTCCAGTCGGGCACCTTAATTTTGGAAGCCTTGAGCTACCATCCAAGAAAAATATGGTGAAAGAATTACCGCATATTAACCATCCTAATCAGCTTTGTGAAGGATGCTTGTATGGAAAGCAATTTCGGAAAAGCTTTCCAAAGGAGGCTAACTCAAGAGCCCAGAAGCCGCTTAAGCTCATACACACAGATATTTGTGCTCCAATTAAGCCAAGTTCTCTTGGTAAGAGCAATTATTTCCTTCTCTTTATAGATGATTTTTCAAGAAAAACATGGGTGTATTTCTTAAAGGAAAAATCAGAAGTTTTTGAAGCTTTCAAGAAGTATAAAACTGCAGTAGAAAAAGAAAGTGGACGTCCCATTAAAGCATTAAGGACCGATCGAGGAGGAGAATTTACTTCTAAGGAGTTCTTGAAGTTCTGTGGAGAAAATGGAATTCGACGTCCTTTAACAGTTCCAAGATCCCCCCAACATAATGGAGTGGCAGAAAGAAAGAATAGAACTATCCTCAATATGGCACGAAGCATGCTCAAGAGTAAAAAAATGCCAAAAGAATTTTGGACAGAAGCTGTTGCGTGTGCAGTTTATTTGTCCAACCGATCGCCAATAAGGAGTGTATGGAGAAAGACACCACAAGAAGCTTGGAGTGAAAGGAAGCCAGGAATTTCCTACTTATGAGTCTTTGGGAGCATTGCTTACGTCCATGTACCAGACAAGACAAGAAGAAAACTTGATGATAAAAGTAATAAGCTCATTTTCGTTGGCTATGATACAAGCTCAAAGGGCTATAAGCTTTACAGTCCAAGAAATAGGAAAATAATCATCAGTCGAGATGTGGAGTTCGACGAAGAGAGCAACTGGGATTGGAATACTCTAGAAGAAAACTATAATTTCTTTCCCCACTTTGAAGAAGCGCATGAGAAGCAGCCAACAATAGAGCAAGAAGCTAAAGAGCCCAGCACGCCACCGGCTTCACCAACAATATCTGAGGATAGAAATTCTCCACCATCTTTCTTGAATGAAAGAAATGAAGAACGCACGAGAAGCTTGCAAGATATATATAGAGATACTGAGAGGCTTGATAATCTCACTCTTTTTTGTCTCTTTGCAGACTGTGAACCATTGAACTTTGAGGAAGCTGCACAAGATAAGTAATGGAAAAGCGCGATGGATGAAGAAATCAGGGCCATTGAAAAGAATGACACATGGGAAATTACCTCACTTCCAAAATGACACAAGCCCATTGGAGTCAAGTGGGTTTACAAGGCAAAGAAGAATGCTAGTGGAGATGTTGAGCGATACAAGGTCAGACTTGTAGCAAAAGGCTATAGTTAAAGGGTCGGCATCGACTATGATGAGGTATTTGCTCCAGTTGCTCGTTTAGAAACTATTAGACTAATTATTTCTTTGGCAGCACAAAATAGATGGAAGATTTATCAAAGATGTAAAGTCCGCTTTTCTCAATGGAATACTTGAAGAAGAGGTCTACATAGAGCAACCTCCGGGGTATATTGTGAAAGGACATGAAGATAAAGTCCTAAAGTTGAATAAAGCTCTCTATGGGCTAAAGCAAGCACCAAGAGCATGGAACTGCCGAATCGACATGTACTTTCAAGAGAATGGTTTCATTAAGTGTCCCTATAAACATGCTCTATATATCAAGATCAAATATGGAGACGTCTTGATCGTATGCCTCTATGTGGACGACTTAGTCTTCACTGGAAGCAATCAAAGCATGTTTGCTAACTTCAAGGAGGTAATGAAGAAAGAGTTTGAGATGACAGATATTGGGCTAATGGCATACTAGCTTGGCATTGAAGTTAAGCAAAAGGAAGACGGGATTTTCATCTCACAAAAAGGATATGCAAAGAATATCCTTGAGAAATTCAAGATGGGTTATTGCAATCCGGTAAAAATGCCAATGGAATGTGGAGTCAAGCTATCCAAGTATGATAAAGCAGAGAAGGTAGACCCAACTCTCTTTAAGAGTTTAGTTGGAAGTTTACGCTACTTAACCTGTACGAGGCCAGATATTCACTATGCAGTTGGGCTAGTTAGCCGTTACATGGAGACTCCAATGGTTACTCATCTAAAGACGGGAAAGAGAATACTTCGCTACATCAAAGGTACTATCAATTGTGGCTTGTTCTATTCACAGTCTAATGATTATAAGCTCCTTGGCTATTCTAATAGCGATTGGGCTGGAGATGTTGATGATCGAAAAAGTACAACTGGTTTTGTGTTCTTCATGGGAGACACCGCCTTCGCATGGATGTCAAAGAAACAGCCAATTGTCACTCTTTCCACATGTGAGGCTGAATATGTTGCTGCTACATCCTACGTGTGCTATGCAATTTGGCTTTGAAACGATCTAAAGGAGTTCAGTATGTCAAAATAAGAGCCCACGCAGATTTGTGTCGACAAGAAATCTGCTACGGCCCTGGCGAAAAATCCAGTGTTTCACAGTAGAAGCAAACACATGGACACGCGCTACCACTATATACGAGAATGCATTGGAAGAAAAAAAGTACAACTGGAGTATGTGAAGTCCCAAGATCAAGTAGCTGACATCTTCACCAAGCCACTCAAATTTGGAGATTTTATGAAGTTAAGAAGCCTACTTGGAATGACAAATCAAGTTTAAAGGGGGGTGTTGGAAGTAAACTTGATTTGGGCTAAAACAAAAACTTAGGCCTAAAAGTCCAGTAAAAAGAATTTTCTGGAATAAGCCCAATAAGCCCATTAACTAGAAAGCTCTTTTGGATAAGTTTTGGGAGATATTTTTAAGGGATATTTTTAGATAGTTTCTAGACGTTTGTAATGGATAAATATCTAAGATATTTGTGTAGAGAATTCTAGAGGATGAATTATGGTTGTTAGATTAAGAGAATGTAGATAAAATTCTAGTCATTGGTTAAGAAGGTGCCACTAGTATAAATAGGGGTATTATATTTCAATTTGGGGTGTGTGAGTGAAGTGAAAAAGTGGAAGAAAGAAAAGAGTTCCTTTGTAATATTTTCTCCTCTACCATTTCCATTGTTCCCTTCTCGAAACCTTTCAAGCCTTCTTACTAAACATTAATTTTCATATTCCAACACCAATAACAGCCCCCCATATAGGTAGGGTGGCGGTGTAACCTCGCGACCCTCTTGCGGGTGAACATTTTGCATTTTGTAAATACTAAATAGAAGGACAATAAGGAAGATTTCATCTTCTCCGAACTATTTTTTCTCCATCTCGCTTTCAGATATATTCTTACCCAAACATAAAAGGAACTCTTAATTTTACCCAAGTCGTTTTTGTATACTCCGGCCCCCAACCAAAAAAAAAAAAAAAAAAAAAACAAAGGATCTTCTTTGCTAGTAACCCTTACTTCCAAGTTTCAAAATGGTCGAGGAAGAATAATTAGTTCAAAAGTTTTAAGAAAATCCCTTCAAAAAGTTTTAGGAAAAGTTCTTTAAAGTTTTGCCGACAAGTGGTTACTTAGTATCCAATAATAGTGCGATTTATAACGCACTTCATTTTTGACCTTTTGAAACCATTTGAATTATGACTTCAGAACTTTCTATCTTGAAAATATTTAAAAATTAAATTTAATTAAATTATGAAATTTTACATAAAGTGCAGAGATTTATTTACTTTCACAAATTAATAACATGATCTCAATTTAAATGTCAATTGACATGCGTCAATAAAAGTGGGGGTTGTGGTTATCACCTCATAGTGCCCAACTTTGGGAATATATTCATTCCATGACCAGCAACATATTACTTTTTTTAGTTGCTTATTTCTTTTAACTTTATCTGTATCACGATTTCTGTTTTAAAACAGCTAAACTCTGAGGCTCATTAGAATAGTCAAGGATAAAAAAGTTTTAGATATTGATCTTAAGTAAATAAATTTGAACTGATTAGCTAATTATATATTTTACTTGTTTGCAACTATTCTGTAATTTTAATAATAATTGGATTTATTATAGGTTCAGAGAGTAATAAACACTGAGAATAAAGCAAAAGCAAATATTAGAAATATGAGTTGTTCAAGCTGTTTTCTTCTAAAAATTACATTATAATAAAGAAACTGAAAATTCTCAACTCATATTATTGTAAGAATCTTACCCCAGTCATTGATTAAATTAATATTTGTGACAATTTAATTATGCTTAAACGAATATGCATTATAAGCAGAAAAGTATAAGGGACAGTTAATTCAAGAATCTATTTAAGACATGCATTTATGTAATCATTTTTAGTTCATATCTCGACCAAATTGAAGGGGAAAATGCTAATAAAACTTATGCTAGGTTCGTTTTCTATTTATTTTTGAAATAATAAAAACGAATTGTGAAGAAATAATAAAATAAAATATCATCAAATATGTAGATGTAACCGATTTGATTAATTTCTATGTCGAAATAGGGGCAAAAAAAATAACATGAATTTTTTTTTTCTAATATTACCTATCAAATACACCCAATATATTCTACACGTGTAAGGCTACTTTTTTTTCCTTTTTTCTTCATTCTTTTTTTTTTTTGGCTCCTTTTTCATGAACAACAGTTTGGATATCCCACAAATGCATTTTACAGCAAGCTCCGATTGTTGATTCTGTTTGGTTCATCCACACAAAACACCCAACAGCCATTAGTCTCGTCAAATAAATGGGCGAAATTAAAGAACATTATCAAAGAGCGAAGTTAAAAAAAATAATAACAATAATCGTAAAAAATCTTTAGCAGAAGCCTTCCTAAAATTGAGTCAAGGAATCATCCACAGCCGCAGATCATAAATTGGATTTTTCTTCCAGAAAAGCGTTAGAACTACAAAAGGACGGACCGATTGATTTTATTTTTATTTGTTTAAAATATATCTTGTAACATCCCCCACACACATAAACAAAACTCTGTAAAGATATTCCTTGCATGTCCCACATTCCATCTCTTTTAATATTCCTTCTTCTTCATGCACATTTGGATGCCATTTCTTGATTCTCCATTCGCAATCCTCCATGGTTCAATCATGGCTCCAGAACTAGAGGTATCTTTTTTCAAATCCCATGTTTCACATGCATATATATAGCAATCTCTTGCAGAGTTCTGCATCAAGTTTTTGTCTAAATAGCAAAATTTTTTATTCATCCTAACATGCAGAAACCTCGGGTTACAGAGATACAAGTCCGAATCGACTGTAATGGATGCGTACAAAAGATCAAGAAAGCTCTTAATGGCATCAATGGTAAGTAATTGCATTGTTAGACTCTTAAAATTGCATATCGACATAATATTTTTTTACTGGGTAAAGGATTTTTTATGATCGGTTTTTAGTTTTTGTGTTTGCTGTGTTACTTTCCTAAGAAGTCTTGGAGGGCTTAATTTTAATGACATATATATTTGTGTGACAGGTATATATGATCTTCACATTGATTTTCCACAACAAAAAATAACAGTAATTGGGTGGGCAGATCCTGAGAAAATAGTTAAAGCCATTAAGAAAACAAGAAAGCATGCTATAATTTTTTCTGAAACAGAGCTACCAGAGGATCAACCACCACCAGAGGGCGGAGTACAACCTCCGGAGTCCAATAACCCTGCACCAGAGGCTGAAGATACTCCATCAGCAGAGCAATCAAAAGATCCACCACAGGAAAATCCACCACCAGATCAGACAAAACCATACCCTGATGAAGCTCCTGCTGATCAACCCTCCAAACCCAAAGAAGCTGAAGAAACTCATGTAATATACCACCACCCGCCGCCACCGGAAAATTGTGCCGGATACAGTGGTGGACAATGGAGTGATCCTTATCCCGGCAGCCCACGTCAACCCATCTATGTGGCTCATAGTTACAATACACACAGGCCATCTCCTTATGTAACTGAATATGCAAATATCCGGCCTCCTCCAGACGGATACTCCTATTACGGCAGGCCATACTATGGCGATGAATATCGGAGAGGAAACTTGGGCAATGGGAGCCTGAATATCACTTCAATGTTTAGTGATGAAAATCCAAATGCATGCACAATTGTGTAGACGGCGCGGATTAAACAGCACTGGACAGTAATCACGAAGAAAAAATAAACAATAACCATGTCAATTGTGCTGTCCAATACAGACATCGTCTAAGAAGACAAGAAATGTTGGAGGCTCGGTAACAGAGTTCTTCTCCTAAAAGACTGCGTATTTGTTCTGTTTTCGAGAATCCAATTAGTCATCACTTCATCTTCCTTTCTATTAGGGCTAATACATTGTACCTCAAACTCATTTCTTGTGACAGAATCCTAATAAAGCTCTGTAATTCCATGTGGCTAATTAGTTTGAGAAAATAAAACAAATTTATTATCCGATACACTGTTTAATCCTCTCTAGTATGATCGAGTCTAGCATACCAAACACGTCATTTAGACCTGATACAAGCATACCTAGATTTACAGGGCTTCCTTTCTTCTGATCTACACTGAAAGATGGGGGACTCGCTCTTAATTCGCGTCATAAAGAACCTAAAACTTTCCGGTTTTGCGTAATTGTTGACTCTCTCACGTGGATATGCCGGAAATCGATAATCTGATGGATTCAAAATTGGCGATTCCGGTTTTGCACCAAAAACAGGGAATTCACCCCGTGATGCAGCATTTGCTTTCAAACACTTCTCTATGATTGTTGCCTCCTCTTCAAGCCTGGTTCGGAGATTTTTCATCCGCTGTATAATACCTTTGGATTTTCTCCTCGATCCCGGATAAGATATTCCTTCAACTTCAGCATTTCTACTGCCAGGAGGATAAGAACACTCAATGCAGAAACTATTCTTCCTCTCTGAATCAAATGCTGCTTTTCTTTCATTGTCTGATAGGCAAAAATAGGCCTGTCATCAAATGTAATGTGTGTCATTCCTTTAGTTATCTACCATGAACAAAATATTAGGACGGCCTATTAAATTATAATAAATTATCCAATATAAAGCCTTTTCTTGTCGCGTTAAGAGTATAATGTGATTTTAGACCAATTTTTTAACAGCATTGACGGGGGAAAAAGAAGAACAACTTTAAAAGAAGCTAACCTCGGATACAATTTTGAATGTGGATTCAGCCTTTGGGTGCTTGTTCTTGTCAGGATGAAGCTGCAAAGCTGCATAAAGAGAAAACTCAGTTGTCGGGCCGACCTCATGACTAGGATATTCGAGTCGGTCTAACTAGTAGTATACAGCTTTCAGCCGTGAAACCGGCCCTAAAGAAGAGCAATGGTGAGAAAATAAATTGATTTTTAGCGAGCAACCAGAGTAATTGAGAAGAAGAAGGGTGAAAGAGGGAGAGACATGGGAAATGTATATAATTATATTTGCTTTTTTGTAACAATATTCATTATGATAATGGTGGGTAACTAGTATACTGCTGTTTTTCCACACTGAATATATGACCACGAGTTCTTGTTGCTAATTGAAAGGAAGAAAAGATGACAACATTGAGGCAATTGGAGAAGGAGGATTGAAAGGGAAAAGAGATTTGAAAAGGATTGAATGAGTAATTGGAGAAAAATAAACATTTGGAAGGAAGTTTTGGGGATAGATGCATATTCTTTTTTCGGCCAGCAAGGGGATGACCCTACGGTCGGTGATAACTATTAAACATAGATATTGGGTCGGGTCTGATAACTATGATAACAAACGTACCAAGTTTGTGATATTGTTTCCTAATGGCAACTACCCCGGCATTCTCAGCAACCTATCGAAGAAAAACAACAGGAAAACTGTCACAAAACCGCAAAATAAATCAAGAAAAAATAGCAGAAAATGCTAGATCAAGAATGCAAATACATACTCCAAGAACAAGATACCAATCGATAAAAGGGGCACGAATCGGACCCCGATAATGCCTTTGAGAACAGGTATTTGCACGAGCCAATATGCTGCAGATTCTTGTTATCAACTGGGATTTATCTGGTTCATTTTCTGCTATGGCCATTGACCGAATTCAAATTTGAATATAGAATTTGAAGGGATGAAGAAAATGTGAGAGGTATGTATGTAAAGGAGTTGTTTTTTATGAGTTTTTATGGGTATTTAAGAAACGAGAGACATTCAAGAGGAGCGGTTAAGGAAAAATGTGCAGAATTTTCGGATATGGAAATGCGTTTCTGAAAATGGATCAGTTGGTGGGAGAGAGAAGGGCTAGACAAGTGGGGAAAATTTTGACTACTTGGAGTACTTACTCCATTCTATATGGAAAAATTA
Source organism: Nyctanthes arbor-tristis (assembly GCA_963692815.1). Lineage (NCBI taxonomy): Eukaryota > Viridiplantae > Streptophyta > Magnoliopsida > Lamiales > Oleaceae > Nyctanthes > Nyctanthes arbor-tristis. Next base: position 38,124 of record CAVNYN010289166.1, on the reverse strand, counting down.
AAGAATGGACGTATGGATTCAGGGATATCAAATTATTAATTAATTTGGGTCCTTGAATACACATATAGGTTACCGAATGTTCAATACTCCTAAAATACTAGAAATTTTTCCAGATAGGTGAATGTTGGTATTACTGCCCATGATCTTTGATGGTTGGACCAAATAGGATCTAGAGGTTATAGACAATCAAAGCACATGACTCTAAACTGCAGTGTTATAGGTTTGAATTGCTCATCTCTCATTGTACGCGATGAGATTAATCATTTTGTCGTAATTCAACAAGTTTTGACCCAAAATTCCGTAGATTGTGGAAAAAATAACAATTGCATAAATGCTTCACAAATTATAAACAATCACACGTGAATAGTTTCACATCTCCATCCTTTGTTGTATCAAATAAAAATTCACAACAATAAAACAAAATTTTCTAAACATCAATGAGTATACATGTAAATAAATTTTTTTACTTATTATTTTTTTAAGGGGACAAACCTCATTTAACTTTCTATGTGGGGTAGGTAAGTCCTACATGAATAAAGAGTACAGTTTTTTAATTGAAATGTGATGTTGCATGTGATGGTACTCTTGTTTGTTGTGCAACATTCTTTAAATCCCAAAAAACATTTGTCCATATTTACAATATTTCAACTATAAATCTTGAATTAATGCAAGTCCTTGCCAATTATAAATAATTATTAATATTTTGACCTTATAGTCCTAGCTAGCTTGTAACTAACAAGTTCTTAGAGATTTTAATATGCACAAGAACTCCTAGAAATTAACACAGTCTTAGGTAGGTATTGACCTAACAATAAATGGGATACAACCAATTGAGATGTATGTCACTTTACTTAATCTTGGAAGGGAAAGACTTAAATATGTCTTGTATAAAATAAGATACATTCGATGAAATAAGATTAAAGAATCTTTCTTCTTTTCAATTAAAATTATTTAGTCGGTCATGGTCAATTCCATTCTCTACACCGCCAAAATCACATGTGTCACGCAAAAATGAGCGCCGCATGTAAAAAAACAATATTAACCCACCTCAAGACTCTGGTAGGAGATCAAATTCATGATCATGATATAGTACTAACTATTATTATAAATTATGGTAATTCTAAGTTTTTTAAACTTTTTACGTATTTAAACAATACAATCAATCTTTTAAAATGTCCATCTTAAATAAGATAAGAGACCCTAGTAATTTTTTGTGAGTCTCCCAAAGTAGAATTTTAGTTGGAGTGGGTAGATTGTTCACATGCAAATATTAGTTGGATGAGTTGAACTGTCCATCTCAAATAGTTCAACTTTCATAATTCTTTGTCGTTAGGAAAATATCTCTTTATTATGATTTATTATTTTTTTATACTTGGCTTATTTATTTTTATTTTTATTTTTTGTTTTAACTTACTGGAATAATAATTATAAAAAAACCCACAAATAAGACCGGATGGAGACCATAATAGCTTTGAGGGAACTTGTGATGAGATAGTGTAGAATGAAAAGCATAGAACTTGTAAATTCAAATTGAAGAAATGTATAAAGATAACATTTTAGTATTTTACCCTTCAAGATGTCTCTATTCACAAATTTTAAGTATACCACATTTTTGGAAGTTGCAACTCCAATGGTAAAGCTCATTGTGAAAAGGTGAGCAAGAGTTTGGAACAAAATAAGAGCAAGAGTTTGGAACAAAATAATCTCTTATAAACGAGTGCAAAACACAGTTCCAATCTAGTATCAGATATATGGCACTATATAATATCATACGATCATTTAGCATGTATCATGCACGTCATATGAGAAACCACAATCATGTAGCATGCAATATATGTACAATGTACCTAAACTCAATAAGAAAAATACTATTTGTAGATAATCATTAAGGTAATCTTTTATAAAATGTGGGTAAATTCTCAATTTTACCTGTGTATACGGTCATGGAGCTAGGAAAATTTGTTTACTGGGGCAAAAATGTTGAACAATAGAAGGCAAATAATGAATTTTTTTAATTTCATTATTAATGTCTGAATTTTCATACTTTGAAAATGTCACATGATTGAATCATTATCAATTTTATCAAATACATCCTTCTCAATATAAAGAAATCAAACTATCATTTAACTATTGATCTCCAATTCGATTACGCAATCGAGTCTTGATAAGATTCATTGTTGAATATACTCTCTTCACTGTAAAGAATTAAACCCAAGAAAAATTTTAGGGGGGACATTATTATGTGACATTCTTATGTGATACACTTGTATTAGATGATAAAAAAGTAGCTATGTAATCATCACCCAATGAATGTGTGTAATATGAGAATGTCACATAATAATATCTTATTGTTATGTCCCCTTAGAATTACTCTAAACCCAATGTCACAAACTTGTATACTAATAGATGTACTTTAATGGCGAGTCAGACATTATTAGAGGGGTGGACCGAAAGAGTGAAAAGTATAATACACACAGTTTAATTACCTTGTATATATTTTTTTAAAAAATCTCAATTTGGGAGGGGCCCAAGCCCACCGTGGCCCCTTGATGTACTTGATTATTTTTTATATATTTATTATTTTTTTTTTTGCCAAATCCAACTTCTTCACATGATCACTAATTAAAAAAATTGATACGAATCAAATTAATTATAATAACAAACATTAACAAACAAAGTAACTAATTATTAATATAAACAATCTAAACTTAAGATTAAACAACTTATTTTCAATAGACCATTTAAAAGGCTCGTAATTCTTGTAACATCTTTTTAAGGGAGAATTCTAGTAACATTAAAGTGTACTACATTGAACAATTCATAAAAATTCATCACAAATCACAATAACATGTTAATTATTAAACATTATATATTATTTATATTTCAAATTTTAAGCTATCCAAAATTTAAGAAATAAGAAGTGATTAAGATACTATTATTTATTTAAGCTAAAAAGTGAGAATAAAAATATGAATGGGTCAAATACATGCCCGTTCTCGACTTGTCCATGACTTGTACCCAATTTAAGTGGAAAATGAGTAAGGGAGTGGGACAAGAATTTTTTTTTTTTTTTTTCTAAATGGGTAGGCCCTATGCCATCCACCCTACCCAGCTCATTGTCATTCTTAATTTTTAATTTCTACCAATAATAATCTGAATAGCAGTATATACCTAAATATTAAATATGCCCGCTTCCAAAAAATATATTAAATATGCGCTCCTTCAATGTTGTTCTACTAGTAACCAAATTAACTATTTAAAAGGTATTATTATGCGCACCTTCAACGTTGTTCTCATTTCATCATTTTTTAATTACTGTCAAAATTTGTATGATTGACTATAAACAAGTCATTTTATATTCGCAGTTGTCTCTTAAACATACTTTAGGCTCATTGGCAAACTTAGAACAAATAGTTAACAGCCGGGATACAATTTTTTCCCCCTTTTTTTTAACTATTAATTCAGTGCACAATGACGTTTTTACTTTTTAATGTTAATTCTTTTGACCTTGAAGATTATTGTATATTTACGTGACAGGTTAGTCCATTTCATTACTTTTCTAATATGTCAAATGTCAAATTGTATTTAAATTAAAAATATAGAAAATAAGAGTCGAATTAATGTTATTAGTTTCAAATCACGTTTCTCGTATGGCCTTGTGAAGGAACCAGAGCAGGAGACAAGATCACGTACATAAAAAAAAATGTTATCCTCTCCAATATGATAATTGATTAAGACAATTTGATAGCATAAGACCGTCTCCAACCCATTTTTTGAATAAAATACGTTTTAAATTTTTACTCCAATTACTTTAAGAAATACTTTAATTTTAATTTCGTAAAAAGCAAGTCAAACATTGTCCACGCCATCTCTGGTGCCCTTTCTAATATTTTCGAATGCTTTTGGACGGAATGTTCCCCGCGGCCACGGTATTTGAGGGCGGTTACGCGTTATAATCTAAATGAATAATATTCTCAGTTTTCTTTAAAAAATGAAAAAAGAAAAGAAAACCCTCGTACAAGACGGAAATAGGCTCACATCCAAGCCTTATCAAACATGAATATTTAGATTCAAATATTTTGTCGCGTTTTACAGTTTTTAAATGCTCATGATAAGCCTTGTCTAATAGCGCCGCATCTAGATTTAGATATTTTGTCGTGTTTCTATAACCTTTTAAACTGCAATCAATATGTGATAAAGCGTCATGTAACGTGAATTGTGATGTGGATAATGTGACACTGTGTTTGTAGTGTTCTTTACTCTGATCTTGGATCCTACATCGCTTACATAATATATATAAGTGTGTGGTATATATCCAATTTTGTGTCTAATAAAATTACTATAGTTTGTTAGATAACATATAGTGTCTCTGTGCAGTGTGTACGCATTGTATTATGGTCATGAAACACCACAACCGTAACACTACACTATTCACATGAGCATAAGCGTTGTTTAAGTAAACACTTCTCATTAACATATAAAAGGGTAGCAGTGTCATTTCACATGAACACCGTTTTTCTGCATTTTCATTTCATGCCTTCGTTTCGTTGCATATAAACCCATGAAATATATGTATGTATAGATTCAAAATACACATTTACGTACACACGTATACGTATACGTATACGTAGTAATTATTACTATAAATATTAAATTATTCTCACAGTATTTCCTTTCTTGATCCTCGTAATCCCTAATTTTTCTGTAACTTTTGTCGCCCAATTGAAGATTTTTACCTTTTCAGCTACAATTTTGTATAAAAATTTCATCTAGATAACCAATTGCAGATAGATATACGTATCTGTAGTGATCAGTGTAATTATTCCTTGATCTGATGGCGGCGACGACAGTGGCCACGGCGGCGGGGGCGGTGGCGCTTTTGTACTACGTCCTGAGCCGGAGGATGTCATCGGCTGCGGCCGAGGATGATGATTCCGGCGACGGAGAGTATTCGAAAGCCAAGAGTAGATCGGCCAAGAAGCGGCTGGCTCGGCGTCCAGCTCAGGCGCCCGGCACGTGGCTTGAGACGTTTTCCACGCTTTCGGAGACTTTGAGGTTTACGTACACGGAGACGCTTGGGAAATGGCCAATCGGTGACTTGGCTTTCGGGATCAATTATCTTATTCGAAGGCAGGTAGGGGTTATCTTTTCTTTCCGATATAACAATGTTTCATACCTTAAGGATTCTGAATTGTTATTGTTGTTCTTCCTTTTTTCCCCTCTGTTGGTTGGATTTCTGGGTTGGGGATTTAAGGTTTAATCTATGTTTTGGCTAATATTGCAAAACCTTTTTTGTATTATATAGGCATATTCTCACTTTTTTGGTGTTTATTGGTATTATCTGGATTATGCAATGTGATTGTTGAAAAAGCCAGGAACTTTGATGAGAAATTTTTAGGCATTTTAAGTTTTATGTCTTTATAATAAACTGTTAATGAATTGCTGGTTTTTTATTAACATTTTGGATACGGCCTGAGCAGTAAATTAATGAAAATTAGGATGTTTGTGGGTTAAAAAAATTAGCAAGAGTTTATGTAAGTTGATAGCATTTAAGCAGCTGAGATTCTAGCTGGACTAAAGCGTGAAATGGAAGAAAATGGGGGATAAAAGAAATTCAGTTTTATGTACACCATTCTGTATTCTGCATATTGTCCTTGAAGTGCTCTTCCGATCTGAAAAGTGTGGTCTATAAGAGCGGGTTATATTCTGTAATGCAATACAGTTACTTCATAATTAATCATAGATGTGCAAATGTGAAGGCTGAATTTTGCTCAATGCTTTGTCTTAATGTAACCTTGTCTCCTATTTCTACCCTCAATGCATCCTGACAAATATTGCGGATGACGTTCATCATCTTTAGTGATATTGTAACTTATGGGACATTGGTCTTTGCATGTTATTGTAATTGCAATCATTATCTCACTTGCTAGTTGCTGAGTTTTTTCTAGACCAGCTTAATTTTATACTTTATGAGTATAATGCTTTTGCAGGATTATTTACAAGTTGCAAGTGTATATGCTGGTGAAAATTGTGTGCGTCTGAAAGGCCCTCAAATTATTGCACAATTGTATCACTATTTGAAACTGTTGACCTTTTGTTATCTGTTCTCGAAGAAGCCATTTCCAATATTTTTGGAGTTTGCTGGATATTCTAGATCGGAAGAGCGTCGTGCTCCAGAAACCCAAAGCAGGGGTATGATTGTCTATAGTGCATCAGTGAGCGCCCAAAAATATCTACTTTTATTTTCTTGCTAACTTATGATACGCAAAATCTATTTCTGCAGCTTCTGAAACCTGCCTTTACCATTTTACGTGATGAAAACTCAAAGTGCATACTTCTTCTGATTCGTGGTACACATAGTATTAAAGATACTCTGACTGCAGCAACAGGTGCAGTTGTCCCCTTTCACCATTCAGTTTTACATGATGGTGGAATTAGCAATCTGGTTTTGGGATATGCACACTGTGGGATGGTTGCAGCTGCTCGGTGGATGGCAAAGCTAAGTACTCCTTTCTTGCTCAAGGCCCTTGAACAATACCCTGACTATGAAGTCTGGTAAAGTTGATCTTACCTCTGTATGCTTTGCTAGCTATTATTATTTCTTATCCTATTTTTTCCCCTTTGCCCCTGTGGGTGGAGGTGGGAGGTAAATCGGCGTATTCCCCTTTTATTTTTATTTACTTATTTATTTATTTTTTATTTTTTTGGGGTTTCCTGCTCTTGATATGTCAGATGAATTGTCATAATCAAATAATAATGAAATTCACTTCTAGTCAGCATAATTTGAGAGAGAGAGAAATTCAGGGATCAAAATCATTTGCTAATAATGTGTAGTCTCTATCATCCCATGCCTTTTAGATATCTAACTTTGTTAGGCGTTATTGTTGTAAAAGTTCATTTACATACCTGATTACTGATTCTTTTGTTAGAAATATGACCAAGCCCCCCGCCTTTTCTACAGATTGTTGGCCATTCACTTGGTGGTGGTACTGCTGCGCTTCTAACATACATCCTTCGAGAACAGAAAGAATTATCCTCAAGCACCTGTGTCACCTTTGCACCAGGCATGTTGCAATGTGCTTCATTGAGTAAACTAAATTTGGCGGGTCTTTTCCATGATATAATGCTCCTCCTTCCTTTAGATTGGCTGATGTATGATTAGAAAACTGAGTAGATCGGAAGAGTGTGGTGTAGGTAGTATCAGATAATGTCCCTATAGGTTTTAACTGTAGGCTTGCTTCTAGATATGTATTTGAGTTTATCTTTTTCCTGGAGGTGGAGATTATCTTTTGTGGTACATCTGTAACAAGATCCTTAATGGCTGTAATTCGGCGACGACAGTTTTATTAATAATATTAAAACATGAAGTGGAAAACAACAAGTGAATGCTTTAGAGTACTTTGGAATTTGGAGGTTGTAAGTAGAAATAGAGATTGTTGAATGCCTGTTCTGGGCTTTGGCTATAGTTAGAGGGTAAGGATGATGGTCATCATTATGATGCCCCCCAAAACAGATTCTTAGGTATTTATGCTCAGTTGCTAACAACGGCCTCTTGCAGATTATGTAAATGAATATGATTAGGACGGAACGTGAACCAAAATAAAAGAAGATAAACACTTGTAACATTAAAAGGCTTATTATGCTAATTTTGCATTATGATATTTTGTGTTAAGGCATTAGAGAAGATGTGTCTACACGACGCTCTTCCGATCTCCAAAACTTAGGATCTTAAGATGGATGTGTTACCATATTTTGATTAATAGGATAAGAAACTAGAATACATGTCGGTTTGTGGACATGGCTCCATATGGGAATAGATTAGAAAATCAACTTGGGTGGTTTCTACACATTGTAGCAAATAAATGGAGTGGAGAGAAGGGTTTCACATGGTGATGTGATGTTCATTTCATAGTAATGAAGACAGACTGAGTTTGCTGCTGCTGTTGACATGGTGATGTGATGTTGATTCTGAAATATCAAAATGTGGCATCCATTGTTTATCAAATTTTCAGGGGGAAAAAGAAATGCTCTCTATTTCTTAATCTGTTGTTCTTATCAAAGACAGAATCCATGTCATTCATTGCTTGATTATTGTTATTACCTTGCCTGCAGCTGCCTGTATGACATGGGAGTTGGCAGAATCAGGGAAACACTTCATTACTACTATCATCAATGGCTCTGATCTGGTGCCTACATTTTCAGCTGCTTCTGTGGATGATCTTCGTTCAGAGGTATGGTAATTCTTATTCTTTTGGGAATCATTGAAGGGAGACGTCCTTGATGATATCTCAATTTAATTTTAAGATGAGTTTATTTAGCAACTGGAGTTGTAAATTTTTGTCAAATCCATTCTGTCTTCAGGTAACAGCATCGTCGTGGTCAAACGATCTTCGTGATCAAGTTGAGCAGAACAGAGTTCTAAAGGTCCTTTATCGCTCTGCCACTGCTCTTGGATCTCGTCTTCCATCTATTGCAAATGCTAAAGCAAGGGTCGTTGGCGCTGGTGCACTTCTGCGCCCTGTCTCAAGCAGCACTGAGGTTTCATGTTACAGCGTTTCCTGTGAATATTCTTGTGTCAAAGAAACTAATGGATCTTTCCCTATGTTACTCATGTAATCAAGTTTAAGCAAGCCATGTTAACATACCGTAGGATAAGTAAACAAGTTCTAGATTTGGAGTATGTTAAGCTAAGCTTACAAATTTGTTTACATTATTCCCAACACACTTCTTTATAATGGCACGATGTCTTTGTTGCACTAATACTCCTTAAATCTTTATTCATTGTAGCAATTATTTCATTTTGCTTTCTTATACATAGATTAGATAATGTTATTTTATTCAGACTGTTGATTTTTATTTTTTATTTATTTATTATTATTATTTTTTCTTTGGGTGGGATTGGAAAAAAGAAAAAAGTCACTGTATTTTGATACCGTAGAAGGTTGACCTCTGCTTCATGGATTACAGGTCGTGATGAAGCGAGCACAAGATGTAGCTCAAGCCGTTGTTAGGACTCGCTCTAGCATGTCATCTTGGTCATGTATGGGCCCCCGCCGTCGTGCCGTGGTTCCATTGACCCAGGATTTACCGGAGGCCACCCCTATTCTTCCCGACAGGATGTCTGTATCTATAGCAAGTGAAGAAATCAGCACAGATCTGGACGCGTACAGGGCAGAATACTGTTCTTCATCTGAACAATCTGGAATAGATGAGACTGATGATGACGACGATCAACCTCATAGGGATAAAGTGGTGACAACATCAACTATGGAGAATATTACGGAAAACGAGCTGTGGTACGAACTTGAGAAGGAGCTCAAGCGGCAGGACAGCAAGGTGGATGCTAGGCAGGAAGAAGAAGCTGCAGCAGCAGCAGAGGAAATAACGGAGGAGGAGCACATCCTGTCAGATGCAGTTGAAAGTCGAACACCCATTTCTTCCTCTGATGTATCAGAGAATCTCCATTTTTATCCTCCAGGTACGACAATGCATATGGTTTCTATACCAGAGGCAAAGGATGATGGTTCGGTAGACGAGCATGTAGGTATCTACGGGACACCACGAGAACTTTACAGTAAGCTCCGGCTATCAAGGTCTATGATAAACGATCACTATATGCCTATGTACAAGAAAGTGATGGAACAATTGATCATACAGCTAGAAAATGAGGAAGATGCTAACGAGTAACGTGGGCTAAATATGTTGCAAAAATGTATTGATGTTGGCTGACTTTTTCTTTTTGTTTCCTTTTTTCCTTGACGGGTAGGGATCCTACAGTGTATATTTAAGTCAAGAGGGATCGTTATATAGCAATGTGAATATTCAGAGAAATTAAAGCGCAACTTTTATCCTGTCAGTTCTTTTCAATTGATTACTGCGCATGGTCCTTGGGAAGACAAATCTCGAAGTGAAATTTTGTTTTTTGGCCGAATTCTAAGATCCGTTATTTCATATCATCAACAACAAATCGTACAAAGAAGTTAGGAGGTCTATCTCTCCACACATAAGAAATACAATTTTTAAACCCAAATTTAGTTATCTCATGAACAACAACATTACATTTCCTACTACAAAACTCACATGGTAGAAGTGAGAATTCTCCACTTATCTATCAATCCTTTGTATGATAGCCCCTTTATCTCCACGACCCTGAGTCTGCTGAGTAGCCTTAACTGTCGCCTTACAATCGGATTCAATGAATGAGATTCGGATACCTTCTTCAATCGCAATTTACAATCCTATCAAAATGGCCATACACTCATACAAAAAGCGGGTCAACATACCGTGAATAACGCAAGGACGCGCCAAAACAAAATTACCTGCATCGTTTCGCACTACCACTCCGACTGCATAGTGGTAAACACCAACTTTTACATCTGCATCGAGATTAATCTTCAAAGTTCCAATTGTTGGTTTCATCCACTTTTTGGGACTATGTTTGGTCAAATCACTACAATCATTGCAGACGTGTGCTCTTCCGATCTTGTTTACCTTTCTAAAGTCATTGAGAAACCCAGTTGCACTACTCAGAATCTGATAGGGTTGTGTCATAAGATCCCCAAAAATATATGAGTTCCTTGCCGACCAACACTTCCATGAGAGGACACAAAAAGGCTCAAAATGAATAGCATCCAATTCCTTCCATGCTTCCAAGAAAACGTGGTCACCAAATATTCATCTTTACCCGAAATAAAATTTCAAAAACAACTTCTGTCACACACTTCTCTAGCATATTCACATGTATCTCGAAGTGAATTTTGATGTTATGATTAAGGAAAAAAAATGTAGCACTGTAACAAGGATATTGTCTCAAGTACTAATGGGATCCTATCCTGGGTGGATATCTGGATTCCTTCTGGAAAACTATGTGTTGACATGTTTGGTATGTTGTATTGTATATAATTTGAAAAAGGCCTGATTTTTATTTTTATTACAATAACTACTACCACCACCTCCGTCCCACAAATATAATCTAGTATTCCTTTTTCGGCCGTCCCAAAAAGATAATCCAATTATCATATTAAACATATATTTAATATTAAACATATATTTAATATTTCATTTCCATATGTACCCCTAATTAATTATTGTTATTCAATTACCTATACATGAAAGTGTTTCAAATAATTAATGAGACATAAGGATATATGTGGAAATCTAAATTAGAATTTAATGTTTTAACTATATTAACTATTGTTTCTTAATCAACGTAAAATTACCTACCAGATTATCTTTGTGTGACGGAAGTAGTATTATTTTTCATTTTCTTGTACTAGGTTTGGATTTTGGCCGCTTTTGCGCCCCTCTGAATGAGAAAACCATTGGGAGATTCATGTTCTTAACTTCTTCAGTTGGAACTTACTTTGGAACCTTCTTTCAGAGGTTTCATTTATCCTCGTGTTCTATCGCATGATGGTGATGTAATGATCAAATGTTAGTGCATATCAAACAAGTTAGATGTCCTCTTAGATAAATGGGAGGATCCCGTACTTAAAACTCAGTTGGAGGTTCTCAATAAGTCACTTCCAACTACCTCTATGCTAATTCCAGTTCTCGTGGTGAATGATGATAAGACCATCAAGCGCGGTTACAGAGCGGGGAACTTCAGGCATGTGATGTATAACTCTGTATTGTTGCATAAAAAAATGGGATGAAGAATTGGCTCAGCCAGGAAAATGGCACTGTTCCTCTTCACAGGCATCAATTTGATATTCAAACCAAACGTTAAGCTGCAACTCAATTTTAAAATGGATAATAATATCATTTCAACAAAAAAAAAATGATAATAATATGATGAAGCAGGTTTGGAGGACTGAAATGGATTAACTGGTTGTGCTTGTTATATTCCAGTACACCGAGCAACATGCTTTGTAGATGAAGATGACATTCCTATAACTGTTTTAACTCCTTGTTTTCCAACTAGTGTGCGGATGTCCACACAAAACGATAAAGGCCAACAGGAGCTGATTTTGAGCTGAAGTAACCCATTTCACTTGAATATCAAACTCACACATTTAGTAGAAAATTGAATCGCCAAGGGGATAATATACATATTGCCCATATTGCTACAACAGGAGATTATTCTAAACTTTGAGACTGTTATCTTGATCAGCTTGAAAATCCCTCAAGAGATGCAGTGACTGCCGGTAGAGATTGAGGTCAATGCCATCTACATTCCTGCCTACTCGAGCTTTTAGTGTTGCCTGATACAAGAATAAACAGACGTCAACAGTAGCACAAGATGCACAAACAAGAACCAAAGCCTAAAGATCGGAAGAGCACACGTCTGACCAGCTATTACAAGTAGGTAGCACACTGCATTGTCAACTTAAGAGAACCCGTATCGGAGATAAAATGAGATCTCTTACCTTATTTTCAGGTTCTATTTGTAGTTCACCAATGAACTGATAGATAGAACCTGTGCGTAAATTGATGCTCAAGTGTTTTGTATCAACTCTCAAGGTCACACCTCCATCAACAAGTATAGCTATAGCTTCTTCAACGTTGAACTCCTGAAGCCTAAAAAGCACCAAAACACAATCAGATCCCAAACTTCTGTGACACTGAAGATGATCATTGCCAAGTAAGTAGCTAGCATGTGCTTGAACCAGTGGAAAATCCGCTGAAAACCCCATGCAAGTGCACATCCTGGGGGCTTTGGGGGTTGAAAAAGAAAATTGGATCAGAACCCTGCATATAAATATATGTAAACCAGCACTTCCTTCTATTCTTATGTGCAATGGATGCTCCTGTATAACTCACAAACTCACAGGTAACTCCACTTCAGGGTAATAGCATGTTCTGACCCCCAAATGTTTATGTTCTACGCTCATACGAATTGAAACTAATGAATAAGACTAAAGAACCAGCATTTCAAGTCACGTCAACCATTTTCAGATGTATGATTTCTTTCATGCTCAGGAGAGGAATCAAATTAAAGTCAATTGGGAGGTGGTCAACCACTTGGCAGTTGGCACACCTCATGATGCTCTATTCATATTGAGGCTTGCTTGGCTGAGCTTGAGAAGTTTTATATTAGTTTTAGAATTTTAAATTCGTGAAGTTGGAAACATACAAGTTACTTATTTGACAATAGAGAAATAACTTCTATTACTTTTCTTATTACTTAAAAACTAAGATAAACAGATATTACCCAAACAAAACAAAAATTTACTTGGACACGTCCTCTACTGGGAAGGGAAGAAATATCATAACTTGCATATGTCTATGCTAATTCACTATTAGGAGATAAACAGGTGATGCGGGACGGGAAGCCTCTTTGTCTCACATAAATCTCATTACTGCCTTTCACTGGCTCGCTTCCCCCTTCCCATCAACGCGAACAGCAAAAGAAGAAAGTTACATTTCAACAAAAAGAAGACACAATGAAACTCCCAAATCCTATCTAGCTTTTTTCCAATGTTCGTATGTCTATGCTAATTCACTATCATCCATCAGTCAAATTAAAGCAATGTATCATTACAGAAAGAATTAGAATAGCAGAACACACACTTTCCAGTTACCCGAACTGACGCCCCTTGCTTGAAGTGCAGTGAGGAGGGATTCAATTCTTCTAACATGACTAACGCACCAGAGCTTATTGCTGTTGCAGCCATGTGAGGAAATGGTATAGAATTTTTCTTCCTACACTGAACGATACAAAAAATATTGAATTGAAAACATCGTTTAAAAAATGAATCAATTTCAGAAGATAAGAATTCAAGAAAAGCTACTTAGTCTCCCGAAATTGAGTGAAGTGAATATATCTGAGACATCAAAGATAAAAACTTGATCATTAGGGTTTAAAAACATCAAAGCTGAAATCCTAATGGATACGTATACAATAATACAAATATATGTACAATAATGCTACTTGAATATAGCATTATGGATAATATTCTAATCGTATGGATGTTCCTGCACTCTTGGCATTTCGTTATGAATTGTGCAATATTTGTAACACACATAATGTGTTCTCATAGGGGAGAAAACCTGAGCCAACTGATGGTGGAAAAAACCAAAGAGCAAACTAGCATTAAACAACAATGATTCAATGAAATTAAATAAAACAGATGGACAGAAATGCCGGTGCACACAAGTCATTTATTGGTTCAAAGATGCACATTAAGCCAAATTCGTCAGCTATGCCGGTGAACAGTGGAAAAAGAAAATTCATAACGAAGTCGGGTGGGGAGAAATGGAGCAACATTACGACAGAAAGAGCGAGTTGGAAGAGAACTGGGTTCTTTAAATTTAAATCATCTTACCCGCAAATGTACTGCCTCCGGCGACTTCGACGTGGGCGGCGAGGATCAGACCGCTTTGCACAACAAATCGGCCGTATCCCACTATACCGTCGGAGCCCTAAATCGAAGTCCGGTTGGGAGAAATGGGGCCAACGACAGAAGAGGTCGTTTGAATGGGTTTCTCTCCCCTCGATATTTTGTGATTGCAGGTAAATTTAGGGGTATTTAATTAATTAAATGGGTATTGTACAAAGTATGTACAAATACCGTGTACAAAAAAGGACATGTTTGATTAGATTTATAAAATCAATTTATAAAAGGAATTTATAATGAGTGAAAATGAGTGATGGAGATTTAATTGAAATTTGAAATGTGTGGTGATTATTGAGTAGTTGTCAAATCAATAGTAAGTAAACTTATAAATTACAAAAATAAAATTTACTAAACAAGCCCTAATATTATTGACTTTGAATTATGCCAATAAATATTATCTCAGTCTTATAAAGATATAAGATAGTCTAATTTTCTATTTTTTTATGCGTCTCAAAATATGGTTCACTTTCCCATTAAAAAAATAACTAGAATATTAATTTTCTTTTATACTCCAATTTTTTTATACAATTTGGAGAACAGCTAGAATATTAATATTCTTTTATACTCTAATTTTTTATACAATTTGGAAAACTTCATAAAGGAATATATAGTCAAATCAAATATCTCGTCTTGATAAATGCTATTATTTACCACTTAAACTATTATTCTTAGTTTTTTTTTATAACCCTATTTAATGCACATTGAAATCAACAAAATAATATTATTTAAATTGTAGTATTTAATAAATAAAAGGAACTTTAGAGAAATAATATTAAATTTTACCTTTTTAACAATATTAATTACACTTTTTTTAATATTTGTGAAAATTAAAATTGGATCATTTTGTGGGATGAAGCTTAAAATAATATAAAATCATATGTATGGCACCATATGACTATATTGCGTATATCTAAACACGTTACACGGGATGTCTCGTTGCACGTTACATGGTTATATGGCACCATATAATATCGTGCCATATGATGTTAGACGAAAACTACTTGGAATAGCGTGTCTCAATGTACACAACATAATCATATTGCACCATATATTGTCATACTATATGATGCTAGATCGAAGCTACTTGGAATAGTGAAATATTTTCCCATTTCCGAGATCATATTCCTCAACTGGACGAGGCAATTTGAATGATAAACTGAGAAATCTGACAACCTAACCCCTTGATTCATTGCATTTGAATAATTCTATTTGAATAAAAGAAAGAACAAAAAGTGTAAGTTTAACAAAATAGATATGTGGCTTATACAGTTACCATTGTTTTAGAAGTGATATGATGTTTTAAAAAACAAGATCCTGTCATATGTCAGTTTTCTTTAACTTTTTAGGTAAATTTTACATATCGTCCTCAACCTTTGCACTTAAAATCACTTGGGTCCCTAACTTTTTTTTAGCGTGCTGAGTCCTTAACCTTTCATAAATGCGTACAAAAGGTCCTTCATAACAAAATATGTCCAAATTTCAGTTAACTCATTGGCAAAATTACCTTAATATCCTTACCCTTTAAATTTAAAAAAAAAAACAAAAGGAATTTAAAAATATATAAAAATAAAAAAAAGAAAAAAAAATTAAAAAAAAATGAAACTGAAAGGGGGAGGCCTCCCCTCTCACTGCCATTTCTGATAGCTTGAAGCTGCCGGAAGTCGCAGAAAAATGGGGGGAGTCTCCCCCTATTTTTTCTGCCATTTTCGGCATAAGATGGGGCGAGAGTTGCCATTTCTGGTAGAAGATTCTTCTAGTAGAAATGACAAAAAAATTTTTGGGGAGCTCAAAGTCGCTGGAAATGGCAACAAACTTGCAATGGCAGCGAGAGGGTGGGCCTCCCCTTTCAATTTCATTTTTTTTTAATTTTTAAATTTTTATATATTTTTAAAATTTTTAAATTCCTTTTGTTTTTTTAAAATTTAAAGGGTAACAGTATTGAAATAATTTAGCCAATGAATTAACGGAAATTTAGATAGATTCTGTTAGGAGGGACTTTTTATGTGTATTTATAAAAAATTGAGGACTCAGAGCGCTAAAAAAGTGGTTAGAAACTAGGCGATTCTATATGTAAAAGTTGGGGACGATATGTGAAATTTACCCTAACTTTTTAAATCCCCTATTGTTCAAATAGCATCATAACTCATTGCATTTTCATGTCAATTCAATGACATGACCAGTTGTCCATAGGAACCGTCAACTTCTGCGTGTCCAACAAGGTCAAATGGGGGAAATTGGAAAGGATAAATTCTGAGCTTCAAGATCGGAAGAGCACATCCCTTTGAGGTACACAAGTATAATGTATTCCTTTATATAACTCTTTCTTCTTTTGCTAGTTATTGTCGCCTTTTTTCCCTCCCTCTATGACTGTATAGCGTATACAAATAAACATATACAACCGAGGTACATCCATTTTCTTGGCCAATTATGGCCCTCGAAAAATACAGAATTAGATTGTTCATAATGATATATGTTCATTTCTCAATTGAGAGTGTGATGCTCAGTGAAATACTTGAGGTGATGCATAGTACTCACTCTCATTGAAGACCGGTCTTAAATCTTCTTTGCACATGAAATCCAATGGGAAAGAAACAAGATGTCCTTTCACAGACTGTAATCTCTCCATGGGATCTTTGCGTTTGACGTCCCCATCTTCATAGAATTCTAACTTATCTGGAGCTATTCCTAAATCTATGGTAGTATGCCCAAGTTTCTCTCTCCAGAATGCCATACATTGTCGGAGTGAAACCCTGCACGTGCAACCACGTGAGATCCATATACCAGATCTGGTTAAATGGGAAAAGAAAGGAAACCATTGTATCGTACCTTGTATGAATGAGATCACTTGGTATACAGGAGAAAACATCTTGGTAGATCGCCGTGTTTGTCTGTTAATAAAAAGGGGGGTGAGTTAAAACTTTTAAGCCTAGCCAATTATTTATTCTAAAACTTCTACATTCCTTCAAGATGTATTTTCTAAATCTCGAAGTAAAACATCCAAATACTAAGCTAAAACTTATATCCAAATGAAGCTTGCGGCTAAAACTTATATCCGGCAAAGAATCATAAGCTTAATATTCTTAAGGCATTGGGTAACCCAGACCTTTGCGGTTGCCATCCATATATCCTTATAGGTTGAATCAATCACTGGATCTCGTATTTCATTAACCTAAATGGACAGTGAAAATGATTCAGAGTATTAAAATCTCTGTTACAACTCTTACACAAATTCAATTGGAAGAATTTAAATCGGTGGTGTTGATATAATAAAGCTGTGAAAAATACACGACCTCTCCTGCGTGGAGACCTAGGTGCTCTGACCATAGTGAGAGGCGAAGGCTCAATGCAAACTTTCCGGCTTTCCATGATTTGCCTCCCATGCAAGACTCAACCCATTCTTTGTCCTCAATGAGCAGACCAATCTGTCAAATCATTGGTGCGGCAATCAGAAACCAGAGAAAGCTGTACGCACCTGCTGCAAGCTAGACCTGTGGAAATTCTAATTTAGGAAATTTGATTAAAATTTTGGGCGGTACCTCGGAGTCTCTTGATCCAAGTAAACTTCTGTCATTGATATTGGCTGAGCCAATCAAGGTTGTATGGTCATCAATTATCATGATCTTGCTATGAACATATACCTGAGTAAACAACAGGACTTTTAACAGGCCACATAGAAAATACAACTCAAGGCTTCAAGCTTGAAAAATTATGGTGATATAAATAAATAACTCCATCCCTCTTCCTTTAAACCAAAGCCAATGATAAGGAAAGTGACCTGTCCTGCACTTTTTGTGTTACAAACATTCAGAAGAACAACGGGGTAAAATGCATGCAGCAAAAGGTGCAGGCTTTATGCAGGAAAATCATAACTTCATGAGAATTTCGATAAACTACATTCTGAAATTATAATGTGGTGGGAAAATGAGAATCAAACAAGCTCTAAGTCCAATTTTCTTGATAAGATACCTTGCAGTTCCTTTATAACCGAGTGACAACTAGACCCTATGAAGAAACTCAGGGCGTATGCAGTGATTTTTTATTGAATTATTATAAATTATTTTCAAACATTGAAGCTCTAAAGCAATCTTAGTAAAAACTTTTTTATCAGAAATAAGTATTCCGATTAGACCAAAGATTTCACAAAGAAATAGAACCAAGTTAATATGTTTTTGCCATCAACTAACTAATATACAGTGAAACAGCTATCTTCATCAACAAACTTCTCTTGGCATGGATTTCTGCCTATTTTGTTAAAAGATCAGTACCCCTCAAAAATACAATTTACATCCCTCTCAGTCTTGTAATTCAAAAACTAATAAACTGCCAAAGAATCACCTTCTCCCCTGGCAACTATATTCCCTGCAGTTGTTAATGTTAACAAACTAAACAAACAACTGCTCTCATATTGCTGACTCTCTATATGACACGCTTTATTGTTCAAAGAGCCAACTTCTCTACATACTTAAATTGAACATGGGAACCCACCACATCTTTGACCTGGCATGCTAAACAAGCAACCGACTAGCTTAAAGGCTTAAACTACTGCAGAGATATCAAAGATAATGCCTGTGATTCATGAACTACAGGAATGAATAAAGGGGGAGATGCATAGGAGATATAGAAGAAAATTGCATGTATACCTGGCTAGTGGCTACAGGACCTCCATCATAAAGTCTGCCATATGTTCTCAAACCATAGAAAGATATGTAGTCATGCATTCTTGGCCCAATGAGATCAAAGAGATTATGTAATACTGAATTACATCCTCTGGATATTGTTCGATATTGCCAATGCATAATAGCTCTCACAGATGCAGCACCAGCATCATCAACCCCACCCTAATTAAATTTAATGCATTAAATAAACCCAAAAACTTTCTATAATTACAAGGTTAGCCAAAAAGAAATGTTTGTACCTGAAAGCCAGGTAAAAGAGGTATGATTATGATAGCCCTGAAACACTTCTTCTCATTGTGGGCTCGCATAATACGCCTATATAATGCTTCTAGAACACGATTACGTATTATTTCATCACCCGCTAGACCAGAGATAAAGAACTGATTCTGGAAACAAATTGCTGATTAAATACATATCACCAGAAATAATCCTTCATACTTTTAGAGACTAATGGAATCCAATGACAAACAAAAACAATTTTAAACAATCATGACACAAATTGTTGTCAAGTCAGTTTAAGAAATACTCAACAATCTTAATTATATGATGATAACTACAAGGATTACATCATTTATCCAGTTTACATTCATTTTTCTTGAATCAGAACATGATTTTCTTTTGATTATCCTTTCCTGCTAAAATTTTATTCACAGTGTACATTCCAAATTTCAATATAACTTTACCATGAAGTTCCAGAATAGGCAACTTAACATGCTTATTGTAATCTTTCTTATGAATTCATTCAATCAACAGTCCTTTTATCCCGCTACAAGAAGCATTTTAATGTGAACTTCCCAAGTCCAGCTACAGGAAGGAAGATGAGCAAAGATTTAACCAGTAGAACTACAATTTATCAGTTATCCAAGTCAATGAGTTTGTTATTCGAGATTGTTAGGGTACACATAAAGCAGACTCATACTTGGCTCAGATGAAAGATAGCATTTTACTTCGTGGGTGTAATAGGAGAAATGATCAAGGAAGCCCTGATGCAAATTTACAATTGGTAATTAGGCAGCCACTTCATAACAATTACGGATTTTTTTCAGGTATAGTGTCATTTCTTATCATATATACATTCACATCTCTTTTTAGGAGTTATCCAAAATTCTATGGTGTTTAAAATCTCAACATTTATGTAACTGCATAAATTTAATACGAAATTGACCAATGACTAATGGTAGGATGCAGATGATATTGAGGTGGATTAAGGAGGATAATATTTATAGATTTTCTCAGTCCGCGCTGAGTATGAAATGGAATTAGATGAATAAGATAGACAAAAAATGTAGATGATATTACTTCAGGTTAAAACTTAACGAATATTTCCATCCTTAATTTCCTCTATTATTATTTAACGTCCCACACCCATTTAGTTTTGCACTTATCCAATATAATCCGGTACACAAAGCGAGCCATTGAAGCATAAAACAGGATATGAAGTTGAATGTGGAGAGGCAGTTAAGGGATGTGCTACGTAGTACCTGCTTGCTATATTGCTCGTCATTTTATGAACAAAATAAAATAACTGAGATTTGAACTTTTCAGAAGACAAATACCTCGATATAAACATAATGCTCAGCCTTTTCAATCAACGAACAATAAGCAGCATGAATACTTTCTTCAATCTGGCTTGTTCCAGCAGACCACTGACTGACACTCCGTAAAACCTGAGAATCATAGGTCATAAGAGTTAACATCCAATTTTTTGCAAACAAAACACAGAAATAACTGAAGCTGACAAGCAACTAAGTCGCAAGCAGCAAAGAAATTATGCTACAGACAAGGAAAACACACAGATAAATAGTTACTTGTGAATCTCCTGTGCAACAAGTTTATTAGAAATGAAAGACATTAACATAATTATTCATTTATTTATTCAAACTCTTCATTATATTTGATAAATAATTAGAAAGAAGCATGTGCACATGTGAAAATGCAATGGGGAAATGACATTAAATTCTCTAAGAAAATAGAATCACGTAAAAACTGACAATTTTAAATTTGTCAATCTCAACTATATTTTCAAAAAGCAAAAAGCAGCAAGTAACATGAATCTACATGCATAAACTACTACTATCATGGTAAAACACATTATCAGGGTTGTAAATGATGAAACTGGGACAACATGGCACTTGTGTATCAGATATGTGAGAGGATAGCATAGTACATTTTCAAAACTAAGAAAATTAGGCACCATAAGAATTATAGCTCACCTGGCAGCGACATGAAACATGAGGGCCAACCTGTCCAATTTCATCTGGAGAAACAACTTGGTTGCCTCGTTCCTGCACTTCCCACCATTCTTTCTCTGAAAGTTCTGAACCAGGCTGTTTTACATGAGTAGATAACTCCCTCTGGAAATCCAAGGTGTCAAAATCATCAACAAATCCTCTCATTGGCATATCGGAAATTAATGGTTCAATTTTGGATTTGCCAAAAGAGAAAGGGCTTCTGCTGACCCTGCTTGGCTGAACATGATGATCATGTTCAGTATTAAAACCATTCAGATTTGAATCTCCAGTTGAAACATTCTGTCCATCTGCCTCCTGAGGAATAAGCAAAGGTACATCCTGAAAGGACGATCTAGAAGAAAAGGAACCGTGTCTTTTCATATCTTCATGATTTCCATTACTAGTCTTATCACCGACCTCTACCCCTCTGCTTTTTCCCATATAGTGGGGGATAACCATGTGGTGCTGAGGCATAAGTAATGGAATTGCTTGTTCGTTTGGAGCTTTATTTCTCTGGAAGTTGGAGAAGTATTAAACCACATGAAAGCCATTGGTTTACAACTCAAAAGTCCAATAGAAAAAGTACCAACCTTTGCATAGTTCCAACGCTGCACAAAATGCCTAGCTACATCACGACAAGCTGGTCCCCAGAGAGCACAGTGCACATCATGCCATGGCATTCGCGGATATTTTCTGCGATCTAATTCATCCTTCATTGTGTCATCCCATGTATTCGGTTCTGATTCCCTGAATTTGATATCATGTGAAGCATTTTGCAATCTTTTATAAGCAACTCTTTTTCAAAATTTAATTAAGAGATGCAATGAAGCAGATTCTCAGGTGCTTCATGCTTGTTAAAAGACTGACTTTAAATTTAAGGAATTATGACCAAAAATTTCTAATCAATTCCTAAATCACGCAACAGCATTCAAAGTGAGAAACTATCATGATCAATACCATCAGTTAACCAAGGTAGAAAACTATGTAAAATTTTGTTTTTGAAATACATTTGCTAAACAAGCAGAGCAAACAGGATCCTATCAACCGAAAATCAAGAACAACATGTAATCAGATAGAAGAGGATCTTAAAACTAGAAATTTTAGAAAGCTTGATTCTCAAAAAGAACAGCTAGGATCGCGAAGAAATGACAAATAATTGGATCACTATCTTCAACAACTATAGCAGAACATACCTTGGATTGTAATAATCCTTGCCAGGCCATATTGTAGGAGGAGAGTCTCCCACTTTATGATCAGACGAGTCATAACGACCAAAGCACAGATCAAGTCCTCCTATGAAGCATATATGGTGATCAACTATGACAATTTTTTCATGGTGAGACCTGAATACAGTATATATGATATCAGCACCAAGAAACTTCTGCATGACTAGAAAATGCTAAGTGCCAAGCAAAAACAAAAACAGAGTAAATAAAAGAAAAAGCCTTCTGCATACCACAAGTAGACCCCACTAGAAAAATGATCAGGGTAGCGTAGTACTCTGACATTCTCGTGAATGCCTAGAAGCTTTCTCTTGCTATAGACACTGTTAATTTTGAGAGCTAGAGCAACCTCTTTGTAAAGAAGAATGTAAATCTGCAAGGATAAGATAAATCTAATCCATAGATAACCAAATATGATATACAGAAACAGTCAATAATAAAAAAAGGCAATAATTGAATAATGTAGACATGTATATTGTTAAACCAGTATGGATACGAGCAAGAGGAGCTACTCGTAAGCTATGTGCTCGTCTCATAAAATACTTCAGCCGACTATTCTTAGTTACTCCATTGTTACAGAACCCAAGAGGTAGGGCTGTTGCATAATATCAATAAAAGAGTAAAGTCATGCGAACTAACATTTTTTTAATTTATTTGCATGATATTTAAGTAAGACCAAATTGATTATATTTTTTGTTCCAGGGATCTGAATTACATTCTTGGCTCCATTTTGTGAGTTTTCAAATTCATTTTCTACCAGTGAATGTCTACAGTTAAGTGCTTTTTGCAACTGGCTTAAGTCATTCTTTATGTATTTACTTTCCATATCAAATTCATCTATTTTTCTAGTTCCTTTCAAAATCAATGTCTGAACTTAGACATGTATCCTATTCTTTCAAAAAGAAACACTAAACTCTCGTACCCTAAATTGCCACCGACTATAAGGAGGTTTCTCCCCAATACAAGTTCAAAAAAGAACACACTGTTGTCTGTCTCTGTCCCTCTGCAGCATTAACATCCTCCCTTCCACTGCTAACAAGCGGTTTTCTAGCAAGCATAAGAACTAAGTAAACATTGCTTTCGCCATAATGTTATGTTTCACCCCGTAAAGATTTTTAGCAGTTTATTATCTAATGCCATCTCATAAATCATAAATGAGAACTCTGGACCAGATCCTTCAATTCTACTTATTTCTATAAATTTTATGAATATTTCTTACATTAACTTTAGTGCTTTTGTGTGTCATATACCCAAACAGAAGTTTCCTTTTCACCACTTGAAAATCAATTAACAGTAAAATCACCCGCAAGTTGCATATTTTTTTTAAACTGATAATTCATTCCCCCGAATGAGAGTGTGCAAATGCCACTGTTGATACCTTGACTTGAAAACAAGAGAAGCACCAAGGATTCGGAGAATGGTAACAGTGTACTTCAAAGAGAAAGAGGGTGAAAATAATCAAACATGTGTTCTGCTCACTAGAATCTAAGTCCAATCCCCAGTGGAACTATAAAAGGTTGAATGAAACATCATAACAGTCACTTCAAGCAAGAAGACGACTGCCGCAAGAGGAGTTTGTGGTAAATTTATTTGAAAAGAACAGCAACGGCACCCAACTCTCAGACTGTGAATTCAAGATGGTGTGTGCTTTGAAGCAGAACATTGTTCTTTGTAGCTAAAATTTCAGCTTTTTTGTTGGAGGCAATTGGTTT
This sequence comes from Nyctanthes arbor-tristis, assembly GCA_963692815.1. Classification (NCBI taxonomy): domain Eukaryota; kingdom Viridiplantae; phylum Streptophyta; class Magnoliopsida; order Lamiales; family Oleaceae; genus Nyctanthes; species Nyctanthes arbor-tristis. The sequence goes on along the minus strand of CAVNYN010289166.1, from coordinate 13,943 downwards.
TTTGAAATGTGTGGTTGAAAAGTGGAGAGAGATTACAGGGAAACGTGAAAAGTAAATAGAGAATATGTGGTTGGTATTGGTTTGAATTGTTGAATTTTGTGTTTAGAGGAATTGTTGAGTTTTGTGTTAGTGAAAAAATAAGCTATAGAGAACGAGGCCTTAGTATATCAGCTTGAATTGACTCGATGGCATCATTAGCATGCAGTAATTATTGAAAGCAAGGAATTATGAAATCAAATTATAAATAAATGTTTGGATATGCTGATTCCTCTTAAAATTCATTCAATTTGGACTATGAAGCTTTTAAGGTGGAAATCAATACTGGTTTTACTCCTCACCACTCGGATAAGGCTGGCCACACTTTGAACTACTCGACTTTTTACATGAAGTTAAATACCTGAACACCTTGCTTGGCTTTAGCTTCCAGTAAAGAATCAAGACGTGAGGACGCATGAGCTTTAAATGGACGTCGTAAATAAAGTTCTGGGCACAACCACCATCCACACATGAATATCTGCACGAGATACTAGTCGTTGCCCACTTGCTTGATAAAACATCAAATAATCAAATCTAAAAAGAACAAATTCTAACAATAAGGAGCTTGAAGGGGAAAAAACCTCAGATAGATCTGCTTCAATTGCCAAAGCTATAGCATCAAATGCAGCACTACCATCAATAAACCATTGAACTTGACTACTGTCTTCGGTTAAGCCCCTTGAAGGAGCAAACGAGCCAAAACGGTGAGGGTCCGATCTCACCAACCTTCTGGTGGTCGAAGACCAGCATCATTGATTGCGGCAACCCAATCTTTTACTTTTGCATTACTTTTAGTCCTTAGCTTTATACTTCGAGTGCCACAAGTTACCTAGCACAAATATTTATTGATTGGGAAGTATTCAATATCAGTAATGACTTGATTGAGCTATCAGCACATGCCTCAGAGATTGTTTCTACCAGATTACAAATAAATCACGACAACCCTGAACAAGCAAAAAGGAAAACCACCAAAACAGATAGATGTATTTAGGTGCTTCAAGAAATAAAAGATCTTACAACCCACTTACCCTGAAATAGTGGCGCAAAGGATTGTGATCCTTCACTTCTTTTGCCAAGGATAATTGGCCATCTCCATTACCATCAGAGGCCGGCAGAACATCAAAAACAATTATGTCCAAAGGATTGGTCTCAAAAGGATTTTTGAGGAAGGCCAAGAATCCAGGTTTTAATACGGCCCAGACCTTCACATATAACAAGTTTATATTAGAATTGAATGTTTCTGCTAGTAAGCATCAATTTGCAAATCCTTCTTGGAGCGTTATACATTAACAGGAAATCACTTAAGCAAAGTGCGGTACAAATGACTACTACAATGTATACTACACAAAAGGAAGAAAGACGGTGGTATCTAAAGCGATTATCCTCTAGCTTGTTAATTTTAATAACTAAAAGTCTTGATCTTTCCGTAAGACGTACAGAAAAAACAGAACACATACCAGACAGAGTCCCCCACATTCTAAGTTCTTCTAAATTAGAAACTTCAATGAGAGGTCCTTAACAGCATTAGCCATATTAGTTGGATGAAAAGGATTTTAATGTTTGAAAGTTCGATGTCGTCATTCTTTCTACATCAGTGTCCACACAACTCGGTAGCCAAGGTGTATTTATAATTTATCAGCAAAATATTGGAGTAACAAGCATGCATATTTATAACTTGCATAATTCAATGGCATAAATTAAGATTTCATCATCAAGCAGTATCCTTAAAAAACACTACACTGAAAATAAGGCGATTAAATTGCACAAATCACAATTATACATTTGTACTTAACATATTGCATTTATTACTAAGAAATTTTGTGATGCATATCGATGTGTGAACATTCATACAGGCAATCCATTTAATGTAAAAAATCAGAATGTCAGGGTAGCCAAGCACAACTAATCCCATCATCCACCAAGAAGAGAGCAAGGGCTGGGCATCAACCCACCCAATCCAATCCGCTCAGGTTGGGTTGGGTTTTCGGATACATCTTGTTCGGTTAGGTGGGTTCGCGTTCCAGTTACAAACCAAATTGAACCCAACCCATTAATTAAATTAACGTTTAAAAAATAGTTAAGAAAATATACCCTCAAAAGAAAAAAGTTTTCACTTTTTCACAAATCCCACATCCCATTTCAACTACAGAATCTGCTGGTTTGAACTAGCACAAATCAGTCAAACCAGCAATGGTTTTATCTTTTATGTCTTGTGGGCAGCAGAATTGCAATTCAAGGGATGCATAGCTTTCTTTCTAAATATTATTCATACAAATTGCAAACTGATAGTTGAAAACTGAAATAGGTTAATTTAGATCATTATTATTTAGCTATGAATTATGGCACAAAATTTTCATTATCAGACGTGTGCTCTTCCGATCTGTAAATTTTGATTTGTTGGGCTGAGAATTTTGGCTGTAAATTCACTTGTTGGGCTGTAAAAACTTAAATGGTAAAACATCAAACTTGGTTGTGTTTGGGGCCAAAGCCAAACCGACCAACCAACCTGAACTTGGTTGGATTGGGTGGGGTTCAGATATCACAGACCCGACTAAACTGGGTTGGGTTTGGGAGGTTAAGCTCAAACCAGGCCCGGCCCAGCCCAACCCAACCCCGCCAAGCACAGTAGGTGCTAGAATCAGTCGTGTTAAAAGCCTTATATATAATGGCTCAACTCCAAAGAGCTGAAAACATACTGAGAATCAAATATGAATGGCCAAAACATTTGCATCCAGTGGCTCAAATTTAACAGGCTGGATTCATCAGAGTGTTTGCTCTGAATTCCCAGTAAAGAGCTAGAGAATTCCAATCTATTTACAAGCTAGCAAAATGAAAGAAACTTATGTTCAGAGCAAGTAGTTCCCTAGAAATGAATTAGATCTATCTGTTGATGCTCTTCTTCATAACCCATTCGTTCCAGAATGTTTGGAAACCATATTACTCGCCTACTTAATACTACTTGACTGGTTGCTGATCAAAAAGAATGCAAGCACAGATAATTAAATCCACATAGGCCGCTACAGAGCATGTATTACAGAAAAGCAATGGCTATGGCGAGACACATAAAACCTTATCAAAACAGAATATGCATGCATGAAGCTTATCAAGTTGCATTCATCAAAATTTCAAATACAGTTATCAGTGTTGTACCTTTTGCCAGTTATCTCTGCAACAACTGCACCACCGGCATGAACAGCATTTTCTGTCATCATCATCTCGCAAAATTTTTGGCAAATGCTTCACCATAATATAATCTTCCTTTAGCTTAGGACCATACTCTGGTGAAAAGGATAACTTGGAAACTTCTAGAAACTTGCAAACCTACACTTTGCATTTATTAACTCTTACAGTCAGGAGGAAAATTTTCAGGTAGCAAAATTGCAAGAGATTAAGACCCAGTGTAGCAAATATTTATTGTGAAATCCACATGACACTGATGTTAAAACAAGATAAGATCAAACTACAGGCATTTTATGGTACAGCTATATCAGTTCCAAGACAATATTGTTTACTAATATATCTAGACAATCTGCCATTTTACATGCTTGACATTAGAAGTTTTGAAAAGCATTATTTATAGATTTGTATCTCATGAAAAATTTAGGTAAGGGGCATAGGTAAAAGAATTCCTGTCGTGCATCTATTAGAGGCTTCCTGCCCAATATTAATGACTCTTACTCTCACTCAGCATGCATTTTAGCTTCCACAAGACAAGCTGATATGAAAAGGAACTTCTTGAATAGACACAATCTGGACCTCCTCAAGGAGGTGTAGCTAGTTGACTTAAAATACAGAAAGCAAATATGTATTACAGTATCGGCCTTAACCAAGTGGTAGTCAAAAGAGATTGCGAAGAATATATATTTCAGTTAAGATAAATGGCTATATAACGAATAAGATGCAATAGTTTACACCTATCCTTGTGATTCATATCACCAATACTTTTGTTGCGAACATATGCAGAGGATGCCTTCCATACTTATGAGAACTATCGCTTCAACATACCTAGAAAACTTAATTAAACCAATAATTCATTTAACAGGACTGTTATTTTACATTGATAGAACTTGCAAATACAAATTACCCGAAAACATTTATAGCAGCGTCAAAAGAGAGGCAAGCAATACCTCTCGGGAGTTCACAATATCCATATTACCAAGAAAGTGATTCAAGTATCCCTGCATGGCTACTTTTGCTCGATCTGACATTGAGTACTGCCTTCCAAGTGCCGGTCGGATAATTGGCAGAGCGGCGCTAGACGGGACATCTCTGAACAAAAAACCACCTGTAAGATTAATAAAAATTACAACAGGAATGAAACTATTTCACTATTCTTGTACATCTAGCATGTGATATTTGTGTATAAAGCACCTGTTTCTAACACTCTCATCGGTCCGTGAATTAAGTGCCTCATCATCTTGTTCATCTTCGTCTTGCACAGCTGGGGCATGTTCTCCTATTCCTAAATTTTGAAGCCATTCTCTAACCTTTGGAAAAATTGTTCCCATCAGAAGTAAATAAAAGATGGATGACGCAGAACTCCAAAAGTATGAAAGAGGGGTAGTTTTGGGATGCATGTTTCCATTATAAAATTTTCAATATATAAATTTTACCAATTTTAACCACCCATTTGTGGGACACAACACTAGCTTCTACTACAAAGTGGGTGTATGTTTCCCATTATATTTATGAATTTAACATACAATTTCCGAATCAATTTGAACTACACAGAGCCATGAATCCAACAAAATATCCACCTTTCATCATTCTATAAATTTATAAACTTACAAGTTTATAATGGAAACAAACACCCAGTCAAATTATAATTTCATCAATTCGTAATGGGAAAAAACACCATCTCATTTCCTTAATAAAGAAGAGATCAAATCAGGACATTCAACGAATATCCACTTGAATTTGGATACCTAGCACCATATAATATCATTACTACAGATCAAAGTATCATATTGCTGACAGGAAAATTATACGAACATAACTCGTGTGAACCTAAATATACCTGCTCTTGCTTCTCATGCATCTCCTCAATAAATGCTCGTTTTTTTAGAGTGAAGTGTAGATAGAAAACTTGAGAAGCTTTCTTCACTAACTGCCACTTAAACTACAGAAGAATGGGATGATATCAGCCTTCAGAAAGGGAAACTTAGAACATATAAATGGAAATATAAAAGGTCTTAAGTCCATACTAATACAAAATAACATATAACATACCGTTATATTAGAACTTAATATCTAATTAATTGCACTTTTATTTATTGTAAAAGATAATGAATAGAATTCGAATATGAAATTTCATTTATTTTCTTCACATTCACCAGTTGACTTTTGTCACTAAACAAAAGGAATAATGCAATCGGCTTGACTGATTGTGAATTTGAATTCTCTCCTATGTGCATCAGTTATCTGAAATTACATCAGTAGAAAAATATCGAAAGAAGCTAACTCTTAGGTTGAAGGTTAAAGCTCTACAGCTACACAATTTAAGCATTTACCCCGAGTTCTTTCAGGAAATCCACCAACTCAAAGACAGGTATGCTTACGAAACTATAAAAACTTTCAGAGGTCCGAATTCACATTAAAATTAAAAAATGAGGGCATAAAGCTATTAGCTCATTTGTAATTCTCTGCAACATAGACAAAGTACGAGAATAAATTAGTTTTTTCTTTTCCAAATTCCAATCTTTAAACAACTAAAAGTTCAACTTACGAAAGGCCAGCAGTTCCAAAAGATCATAGCTGACCTACATAAAAATTCAAGAGGAGCTCAAAATTTAAAAATCGAAGTCTTTTTTGAACTAAATTTCAATTTCTCATCGCCGCTAATTCCAATAAAATATTCCCACAACTCCATGAAACTGCGTCATTGCTCCTACATATAAATAACACTCACGGAGAACTCTGAAATTATAAATTCACAAGAAACTTTGCACAATGCCAAGACATAGTGCACCTTGCAACGTGCACCTGTCCTGTCCTGGAATACGTTGATTCCACTCTCAATACACTGCTAAAATTACAAAATGTTTCAAATTCCGATCTTTTAATAACTAAAACTCAACTTCATAATGCTACTAATTCCAATAAGATCACACCTCAACATCTACAAACGCATGACATAGCACTGGAAGCAAAGCCCCAAAGCAGATATCAAACCAAAATAAAAGAAAAAAAGATACAGATAAAAGTGCAGCTGGCACCTGCTTGTATTGGAATTCAATTGTATAAGTCAACAACGCCGGACTAATATCACCAGCGTCGGGTCGCGAGACTTGAATTATAGTGGCTTTCGGCAACTCATCAAAAATCCGAGTCGGCTCAGCCGTACTGTGATGATGAAAAGAGAAAAATGAGGACGTCATGGAAGGCAACTGCAAAGGCGGCAGGGCCTCCGATTGCATTTGCACGTACTTAGGTCCACCTCCCATCAATTGCTCCGTCGAAGCCATAATTCAATAAATACTGCAAAATTGGGAGAACATAGTTGTTTGTATGAAAGAGAATTGGGATCTGATAGAATAGCTACGAGAGAGAGAGAGAGAGAGAGCGAAGGGAAGAAACGGAACTCCGTTTAATTTTTTAAAATTCCGGAGAAAATAAACGAGAAAATTGAATTTTTATACGTGCCGTTTATCGAGTGGCTTTCTGTATTGACCGGAGTATTGGGATCCACGTGTTCTGGTAAATTACTTCAGCAAAATTTTTGTTTAAGGAATTGTAGGATGAGCAATTTCTTTACTTATAAGTTTCTTTTTTTCTGAACACTTCTTTACTTATAAGTTAAAATGAATATGTTATAATATAATATAATCTTACTATTATTATATATTAAAGTATGATAGTAATTATATGTCATTTTTCTCGCCAAAATCACTATCTTATTTTTATAAGCTCATTTTGTTTTTTATTTTATTTTATTATAATGATAGTTATATTTATTCATTTTGTCTAGAAAAAAGTAATACTTATCAATTTATTACATTTTGCTATCATTTTATTTTATAATAATATATAAAAATTTATATATTTTTTTATTCTATACATAATATGCTATTTGTTATTATCCATTGGCGTTTATTATACATATCCTATTAGTTTCTGACATTGATAGACAAATTTCAAGTATTAGAATTTCTTCTTATTTCAATAAAGCGCATACTCACAAGATTGATGATATAATAATAAAGTAAAATTAAATCAGTTTCAAAACTTTTATTTTAATTCAATATGATAAATTACACGTCATAAAACCTATGGCTGCATGTTTAGTATGTTACTTGATTTTTTTCCCAGGAAACCTATATATTGGTAAAAATTTAAGTTGAGGGGATACGATAATAATGATATTTGATGATAATGATTTAAAACAAAAATAAAAAAATTCTTTTAATTCTTTTTAGAGCGAAAAGTGGTTGAAAATTAATTTTAGAAATAGATGGTAAATCATATAAAATTTATCGTTTATTATAATATTGCTTCCCTTTGGTCTTTTGTAATAAGAGATTGTGTACTTTAGATTTTTTAGAGTTAAAGACTTACTAAATAATGATGAGGAAATGCAAAAAATGATTTTTCTTAGAATATATGGTAAAGAATGAATGTAAAAAATAATTCATTGTAATAAATGAATATCATCCACACTTTATTAACTAAAAATGTAGATGTAGGTAATTTTAGAGTTGCATAAATTTCATATCCTCTTTTTTTCATAGTTTCTTGATTTTCATACTCAATATGAAATTAATTTTATAAAAATTTCCCATTCTCATTTTTTATTACTTAAGAGTATTGTTCTAAGAGTGACAATTTAATTAGCTTTGTGATAAGTAAAAATATTGTTCATTTCAATTTCATTCCATTTATGTATATTAGTAATATGTGCATCTGAGCGAGTAGTGTGTAATAAAATTATAATTATTTAGTTTTCAAATTACTACTTTTTTTACTAATTATTCTATTCTGTGTAAGGTATACAACTAGTAATAATTAAATTAGAAGAAGAACAACTTATGAAAACATTTTTAAAAAAAATATCTCAAACAGATAAACGGGTTTAGAAAATTTTGACGCTAGTAAAACACCATTATTAGTTAGTTAAGTAATAAGATCAAGCATATTATTTTTCTAGCTGATCCACAAAATTTTGACGACCTTAAAAGTGGTCAAGCTCAAGTCCTCAATTATTGAAATTCTCTCAAGAAAAGACCCTTGTAATCAAAGAACCAATTGAATTTTGATAGGCTCTCAGGTATTCACGCTCGTTGTTTTGCAAGTGATGAGATTGGAAATTAAGGTTCTCAAATCAAGAGGTGAGGTTCTTTGCATTGAGTAATCGTCCTAATGAATCACGTATAAGGGATGACAAATTATGATTCATAAGAGATTTGGCACATTTTGCCCTTTTTTGGCCATCGAGATTCCGCATATTTAAATCTCATAGATAATAATAAATGAAACAAAAACTGTTGGAGGGGAGTGGCTTCTTTATTAAATTGGAATTGTTGATAATGATTTTCAATTATACGAAGAATTAATTCTGAAAGGTTGGACTCTATTTACATCATTAAATATTTCGGAAGTTTCCAGCATTATTTTGAAATTAATGGTGCTTCTGGGTGAGATGCAGCCAATAAATCGGCAATGATCAAGATCGACAGCTATGTTGAGCTTAAAGATTGTTAATGTTACTTGCCAGACAGATTTTGGTTGGTTTGAAGCATAATAGCAGCCTAACAAATTTTATATATAGATTTCAAACAAAATTATATATAGAAGTTCAGCTTTAGAAAGCAATATTCATGGGCAAAATCTTCGCATTTGGTGGGTTGAAGTAACCAATACCATTCAAAAATCTAAAACAAAGCTCATGAAAGCCCTTTCATCTCTACAGTTTTATATAGAACAACCATTCTACATGGTAGCCGTCCTAGATCCCTAGATCGGGGATTCAATACAATAGACACATAAATACGAACATCCAAAAATAACTTGTACAATGATTTTCTAACACATATGTGGTGCCGTTATGACACTCAAAGTCAATGTCCCATCCAACTGCATGCACACCGCTTGACTGCATGTATCCACATGGACATGACATGCAGACATATAACCACATAGGACATTAGGGGCCATAAATGGCTCTCATACGCATGTTAGAAAATTTATGGTAACTGGTAACAAGAAATGGCCAAGGAAAAATGTGGTTGATTAATGCAAAAACTATCCAGAACGATAGGCCACTCCTATTGAACAAAGAGTGATTGAGTGCAAACCTCATTGCAGAAGGTATATAGAGTAGTAAACCGACTGGGTAATCCAAATGTTCTAATCAAGGCATAAACTATATTCACATTTATAAAATCTCATAACAGTTCAGGTTACATGCATATTTCCAAATTCCAAATGAAAAAATACTCTGGACTGCATATAAAGATAGGGGCATTCGATGGTGCAACAATGTGCAAATTCTGAGCTCCATTTAATTTTTCGTCTTCTGAATTCCATATCCAATTTACGGGTTGTTGCCCTGGAGTCCTTGACTAGGAGGGAAGCCTCCCCCAACACCTTGAGATGCATTTTGCTGACTGGTTGGATTAGGTTTATGTACAGGGGCTTGTTGATTCATTGCTGGTGGTCGCTCTCTCCTTTCAACTTGCATTGTTTCTCGACGCCTATCATATCGCGGTCGAGGTCTGTTCCTAGTATTTTGTCTGTCATTGAACCTGTACTGCGGCCTATGAATGACTTTTCCATCAACAAATAGATCCCCTATTAATCAATTCATGAAAGTCGTCTGAGATACAAACTCAATTACAGATTACCATGGACAGGATAAAAGAATGCAGTTTAATTCAAACTGATACTGTACCAACCTCCATAATCTTTGTTAGGAACATCAAGATATGAATCGGGCAGTACCCAGAGAACACCAGGTAAGCCTGTTGACATCAATAAACCATAACTGGTTGAATCAAACTTCAAAACAAAGTGTAAATTGTAACAAGTGCCAAACTCCAAAACCTCAAGTACTACTTTGGGGAAAACCTTGACCACATAATTTTCACATACAGCCAATGCATCAGAATACGAATGGATTGGGCGGATAGGAGGCTATTATGTACAATACAATATCCAAATCCTGACGAATAAATTTCAAAACAATCAACCCAAATCTAATTGTCTCAACCATGCATAATTTAAATCATGCAAAAATGGACAATTAGAACAGCCAATCCCAATGTTACCTGGCATCCATGAGAACACATTAACGTAGAAAGTTCTCCAACATTTAAAGCATAACGATAAACACCATTTAGGCTAAAGCACTTGGAAAGATTATTTACTCACACACCCAAACGCACATGCGCAGACACACAAAAATCATACCTTTGACTTTGTATGAGAGCTCTTCTGAGATTAAAGCACCAAACCCAGTGTATGTTGTTGTACAAACAGAATAAATTTTCTTCTTTGCTTCCTCTTCACTGCATATAGGGACCAATTACAATGCATTTTCATGCATAACCTTGCAATCTCTTAAAAGGCAATTAAAAGCTTATCTTGAATGTAAAACCAAAGAATGCATAGATAAACATACAGACACAAAATTACTAACGAAATTATAAAATCTGAGAGACAGTGGTGCTTCTCCCTCATACTCCACAACTCTAGCGACGAAAACATTTAATTCTAACAAGAAATAGAGGGCACAAAACATGTATTCACGGACGAACGACCAGCAAAGGCATGATAAATATTTAAAAGAAAATACAGTTTCTAGGACAAAGGTGGAAGACACTAATAGCCTCGCAAAGAGTTCCACTACTACAATGCAAGATATCGAAAAACGACGTTCATATCCATGTACATGTTAGCAAATACAGACAGATGATTTGCCACTTAGAAAAATAAATGCAAACATTTTCTCATCAAAAACATATTCATTGAATTTGATTATCTGCAGAGCAGTTTCATTTCAACAGCTGCATATGGCGATATTTTAAAGCACAAAGTACTGAAGATGAATGTTGAACTACAACTTAAATTCCGCAGTGATATTTCAATATGAGGAAATATTTACATTATAGTAACACATCTAGTTTTAGATAAGGTTATATTCATGCATAAAGACCAAATATTTATCTGCGGCATTCTACACAGGCACTCCGGAAACACAGCTGCTTCTGAAAAAATTCTCCATCAAATGTAGCTGAGAGTATACACATGTTTACAAACATACATTCACCCAAAATGAGAGGGCGGAAAAAGAAGAGCAATTCAACAAGGAGTGTTTTGTATATACTGCTTGTTATACTAAACAAAAAAATGGGAATCTGCAACCCAATTAGTTTGTCACTCTAAGATTTAGACAAGATGACATATTTTTCTAGTAGGTAGAACACTCGAACAAATAAAAATTGCAACTTTGAAACACATTACAAGCATAACCCTTCTTGTTCATTACAATACTTGTTTCGCTTGGATCATATTCTAAATTAATCTTAACACACATTATTAAGTCCCACAACTATCGGCAGCTTCTAGCCAAGCTGTATCCACATTTCTATGGCACCCCCGCCGTATTAATCAAAAAAGAAACAAGTAAAAAAATGAAAAAAAAAATCTTTAATTTTATGACACATTGCTTGTCATCGTTGTTAGGAACATTGGGAATTTCGTTGCAGGTGTTACCTTCCAACAACGGCGGTTAGGGTTTTGACATAAGTATTAATCATCTCTTCTTCGGTGGGCCTTGGATCCGAATTGAACTCCATTACAATAAGCCAGTGCTCATAATCGCAGCCGTCGAGTAGAATTGTTTCCTTGGGTGGGCGGTTGCTCCAGTTCGGAGACGGGTCATTCAGCGGCGAGTAACCCGAGCCAGTTGTCTTGAACCGGGTAGGGACTATGATTGGGTCGGGTTGGTGAGTTGGGTGGGTGGCGGCAGCGTTGAGGATGGGGAGAGAGAGACGGTGGCGCCGGGAAGAGATAGCGCGGGAGATGAGAGAAGCTAGCGGGCGGCGCATGGTGAAGAGCGCTGCTGCCATGGGCAGCGGAGAAAGTTCGCAGTTGAGCGTTTGCCTTTTGAAAATTCCTTTGTGAGAAGTGACTGAAGAGGAAAGGAAGCACGCTCCATTTCTATTTTGTAGTTGGCACAAAAAGTCCCTTATTTTCCACGCTCTTCTGCAATAGGTCCCAAATTTATTTTTTTAGTCATTTCTGTTGGGTTTGTTGCCAAAAATAATCCAAAGTTGAAAAGGAAAAGAAAAGGGAAAGAAGAAGAATCCTAGGAGGAAAAGGAATCCAAATTATAGAATGACTATCTTGTCTTCCAAGGAAACGAAGCCTATAAATAGAGATGTTTTCTTCTTCTTTTATACACAAGTGGTACAAGCGAGTTGAGGGAAAAATTAGTGAGTCTAGCACCTTGAAAAATTTTCTTGTAACTCTTCATGGTTTGTTCGAAGGGTAGAAAATTAGGTGTGGTAAAACTCGGGGTGATTTTATCGGTGTCACTTGGGTCGGGTCAGAGAGTCTTGTGAAGAAAAATAGTAGCTTAGCGTCTAGGGATTTCTTTAATTCTTCGCGGGTTAGGCAAAGGGTAGAAATTGGTAGATGTGATAAAGTTTGGTATATTTTTCTTGTTGTACTCGGGGGATGGGTTTTGGCGAGTGAAAATTCTGTATGGTTGTAGCGACTTTAATCATATAGTGGAAAGCTTTGACAGTCCGTTAAATTCGTCTTCGTCTTTTATTTTTCTTGTCTCAATTAAATTCCTTGAACAACGGTCCTGCGGGCGTAATCGGGGAATCTACATTAATTCCCAACAGTGGTATCAGAGCGTCAGGTTTTGTTCGAGGTGGAACAGAGGAAAGATATGGCAAAGTGCGAAGTTGTGATAATCAAGTTTGACTTGTGGCTAGAACAAGTCTGGAATTTCTTGATTTTGATTGGGCAATTTAAAGCTTTCAAAGGAAAATCTTCTCCTTGTTCTAACAAAGTTGCTGAAACCAGTATGAGCGATAGTGATTGGGAAGATTTATATTTGAAGACTAGGATCAGGATGTGTCTCTATCTAACCAGAAATATTCTTGTAAATATTCATAGAATATTTGCTGTGAATGAATTATGGCGTCAATTTGGAGAGATGAATCCGGCAAGGGGTTCTTCAAATTTGTTGCACCTGGAAAAATTGTTTAGTTCTTTGCGAGTTGGTGCAGATACAAAAATTTTCAATGAGATCGTCTGGGGACTGGTGGTTGTTGCAACTTGTTGGTGTTGTAGACTGAGTGGCCATGTGAGAAAGCATTGTCCAGATGGAGCAGGTTCGGCTACTGTTCAGATTTGGACAATCCGACTCTCTTGGTGTGAGGGCGGTGGAGATGTGCTATGAAGTATGTGGGTACATTATCATGGTGTGTCGCTAGGTGCCATGGTAAAAGATGTGTGTTACTTCTAGCGGTTGTATTTACACACGGCATTGGTTGGCGGTAATGCAAGGTGTGTGTTTGTAGTAATGTCGATGGCTGATGAGCTCTCTGAAAAGCCAACGAGAGAGTTGCACCACAAATTTCAGCAGGTTTATTTCGACATTGAGCCGATGAAATGCTTGGAATTTGTTGTTAATTCTAAGTGGTTATATATACTCATGTGGTAGAGTATGGGACTGTCAAAGTGTCAAAGGCTTGCCTAATAATTTCTCAAGTATTGTGTACAAGACTGGAGAAGTTGAAGATTTTGGCTTATTTTGGCAAGGTGGAGATTGTTGGGTTTGTTGCCAAAAATAATCCAAAGTTGAAAAGGAAAAGGAAAGGGAAAGAAGAAGAATCCTAGGAGGAAAAGGAATCCAAATTATAGAATGATTGTCTTGTCTTCCAAGGAAACGAAGC